>ML437702.1:105725-252255 GCA_005239525.1 Nicotiana knightiana
TCCATACTTCGATATGTAATTTATGATTCTCACTTTGGCTTTCACATTTCTCTTTATATTTTCAATCTCACGATCTGTTAAAACTTGACAAAATGAGAAAACATCGGATTCGAGTTTCTACAGTCTAATGATACTGACGAAAATCTGATACAAAGAGATGAAATCCATTAAAGTCCTTGTTCCTTTTCATCTCCAAATCTCCTATGTAACAGGAATTTAAAAATAAAAAGGAAGTCTCGGAAAGGTCGATTTGGAAAGATTACCAAAATATTGGTTGCATAGTACCATATTTCTTTAGGAAATTACATTGTGCTTCTCTATCTTTCGAGCAAGAGTGCGAGTCTGCGAGACACGATTATGCTTGTGTTACGTGTAACATGAGAAAAGATTATTTTGCTTCAAACTTGCATCTCTCTGTACTCTGTAGCAATTATATATTTTACAGATATATAATTAACAAAATAATGATTTTGTTTCGTACTTTTTGCCCTCTTTTTTTTACATATTTGTTATCTGCAATCTATTTTTGTTGTTGTCTTTATATCTTTTCAACCCGAAAAGCTGCAGATTTGAATAGACAAAAGCTTTATAACATAGATTTGGTTTAAACCGAACCGAAACCGTACCGAACCAAAATAAGAAATACCGAACCGTACCGAAATATTTTGGTACGGTATTTGGTATACACTATTGATAAACCGAATACCGAAATACCGAACCGAAATTCTTAAATACCGAACCGAAGTACCGAATGCCCACCCTACTCAGAAGGGAGAGAATGAGTCTACAAAGGGTATAGGGATTTTTGGTGAAAGGATGGTTGCCTCTCTTTGCATTAGCCTATGATTTCTCAATCAATCTCAACAGCCCTTTCTTCAGGAATATTTTGGTATGGCCAGTTTTAGGACTGCTGTTTACATATGGAGATTTGCGCAAATAGGATCACGTGAATCTTCGATGCAGTATGCATTTTCTTTTCTTTCTTTCGTTTATGCTTCAGCCAGAGCATTCAATGCTGCCGGTGATTATAATCGGCGACTAAAAAGAAGCTGTGATGATTTTGTCAATTCTTTCAGTTCCTTCTGAGCTTATCAATTGGGTATTTGAGATTATCCAACTGGTATCTTGGCGAGTCATTCCCCAGGTCTCCCTTGGTGTTTTTGCAGCCATGGTGTCGTTGAATCTTTCTGTTTGCCTGAGCTATAACGCAGATCTGAGCCTCACTTTCGCTTTGCCCTTTATAGAATGGATATAGGCAGAGGCGGATTCGAGATTTGAACTTAATAGTTCTTAGCACTGAACTCATAGTACTTTTGGAAGTTTGGGTTCAGAATCTAACACGAAAATGGCAAAAATCTCATTAGCTTAAGTCTGAGGCTGCGGTGAAAGCTTCTCTGCCAATGATCACTCTAATGAAAAAAATTTCCTATTGCAAAACCATCCTTTTGGTGAAATTACACATGACCTGTCTTTTCCTTTTCTTGTTACTCTCTTTGGTCCATTAGGCTATGAAGATTTTATCTTTTGCGAAGATGAATCAGACATAATTCTATGGAGCTGATAAAACTGTTTCTTGGCATGGTAGCTCAGATGGGTCTATTAAATATGGGGGAAAAGTACCATTTTTGGTGCTTCTTAATCTGTCTCATAAGGCGAACTGTTGCTTGCAGCCATGGTTGTTTTTTCAAAGCTTTTTGATTTTTGTCTTAGAGAAAGCGAATCTGAGCCTACCCCATTATTCTGGTTTGGTTTTTGGTTTTCCCTCTGCTCCTTGTTACATAGGCAAACATTTGAGCTAATAACCTTATTTTACAGTCAGATATATGAATACTCGCTAGCCTTTCTGCTCCATATGGGCCCCTTTCATTCCAATATTCAATAATTTTAAGGTAAACACTTGGTGAAACACATTAGTTTAATTTTAGGACTTGGTGAAAGCAGAGAGCTCTGGGGAGATTCCGTGGGTGGTTTTGACCCTTCCTGTCATTCTCCAATGTTGATAATTACTCAAAAGAAATTATTTTTAATATGCAAATACACACTTTTGTGAAATTACGTTCCACCCCTGTTTTCCTTTTCTTGTTACTCCCTCTGTTCCATTTATGAGCAATGAGACTGTAAAGATTTTCTCTTATATTTTATTTTGGTATGATGATGCTATGAGTTAAGTTTAATGAAAGAAGCGAGGATTCATATCGTCGACCCGAACCTGTGTGGGACTGAAGCATAGTTGGTGTTGTTTGTGTAGATGAATCAAACGTTTTTCTCTTGAGCTGAAAAACTGGATCTTGGCATGGCAACTCATATGTATCTGAAATATTGTGGAAAAAATTGATTCATGTTCTTTTCTGTCTCAGCCATGACAGTTCTTAAAGCTTATGTTTTTTTGTCTGAGAAAAGAAAAATCTTAGCCTTTCCCATTACCTAGATTGTGCTAAAAGAATGAGGCATATAATTCACAGAATGCAGGAGTTTCTTGGGTGGTTTCTCTATTCCTTTATGGTTTGACAGCTTATGAATTCTTTGATTCTTTTTTATCAACAGGCCTGGCATCAGAAGATGTTGATGAAAACAATGATGACGATGATGCTAAATCAGTCAACTATGCCCTTATCCCGAATAGTTTGGGTCGGCTATATGAACCTCTCTGCTCATTCCACTCTAAGCCCTATACCTAGTGAACACGGCTGTGTTGATCTTATCCAGAAAGCTTGAAATCACAGATATTTGTGCTGATTCTTAGCTTGGCTGGGGAAGGTAGGGGGAGTTTTGGTTTTTAGCTTTGGTTTTTGATACTTGTAAACAAACCTGAACCTCATTTTTGTGTTACTTTCAATTCCTTGGACCATCTGTCGACATTTTCTTTTCTGGTTCTTTTTTCATGTTTACATTTCTCTAGGTTATTATCCCCTCTTCATACCACAACCATGCTTCATTTTCAAGCTAGTTGTAGTCGGTTATATGAATCCTCACTATTATTTCTACTTCGTTTGGACCTATTTTGTTCCAACATTCGATAATTTGAGGCTCTCTAACTCTAGAAGTTCTGACATACAAATCTCGAAATATACTAAAAGACCTCCTAGTGAACAGTACACGTAATGTAAGTGTCCAAAGCCTTATTCCACTTTTGAAAAGCAGTTTCATGTATTCTCCTCAAGTTTTGATTCCATTTTCTCTGAGGCAGTGAAGATTATCTTAAAAAGACTGAACAATATTTTTGAGCTAATTCCTGGCTTGGCACTTGGAAGGTCTGTGAAGGATATTGTCCCTTCTCATGAGGCAACCATGTATGCAGCTATAAAAGTTTTAGCTCTGCTCTTTGATTAAATAGGCGAAAATCTGAGCCCTCCTCCATACCTCAGTTTTAACTTTTGTTTGAGCACTGTAACTGTATATTGGTGAAGCTTTCTGGGAATAAATTTGAACTTAAATTGCAGTCTTAAACTTATTTCGAGTTCCAAAGTTGTTTTGCGATAGTTGAGTTTTCAAGCAAAAATTACAAAAATGGCATGGTCTCTTGTCTTGACGTCTTCATGTCTCCAATAGTTCATTCTGAATTTTTGTAACTTGTCCCATATTAGAAATGATGATGATAGCAAAACTATTGATGGGGAGGGTTGACATAAAAACAGCTGTCTTTTAGCTTTCACTGACAAGTCCATCTAGAACTTGGTCGGTAATTATCTTCTTTGGCATATTTTTTTAAAAAAATCATCGGATATCTTAATGTGGAGTAATAATAACTGTCTATTCGTCACGAGCACATCACTTATGAAATGCCTTTGAATTGTCTATTTTTTGGTTAATTGGTAGGTGGGGATATTCTTGCGCCTTAATAACACTGGACTTTTACAGATTTGCTTGAGATGTTTAAACCTTCCTAGTCGGCCAAGGTATTCAGCATTCTTGAAGACAAAGTTGCAGGTAATATGTACGCTTTGCCTTCAGGATGAAATGTTTGAATGAAGCGCGAAGCTATGCCTTTTCCCATGTACTTGCTTGCAGTTCCTTTTGGATTTCTTTGCTAAAATCACCGTACACTTTAGCTGCAACTGTACTGGAAGTCTAAAACAAAGAAGAGGGAGGGAGGGAGTGAGAGATTGGGAATAAGAAGTAATTCGTTTCTTTTGTATGAAAAGCTTTTAATTTTTAGAAAGCTCCCGCGCTATTATTATGTGTGATTTGTATTGCAAGATCAAAGAGAAAATTTGCAAGAAGCTTTGTTGTTGCTCTGAGTTTATTAGTTGATGAAGCATCCTGATGTTGTGGTTGTTGGGAGGAGATTAGCTGAGGCCACCAGAGTGCAACTTCTTCTTTGTCATTTGGATTAGAAAATCAATTACGTTAGCACCCTCTTTAGTGCTTTCTGATAGGCAAGAGTAGAGCTGTCAATTGAAAGGCATGCTGTTAATGCACAGATGTAATTTATCATCTGTTTCAGGTTACGAGACCCATTAGTTAAATCCTTTCAAGTATCCAAGAAGTAGTAAATAATACCCTCTAGCAGGGATTTAAATGGAGATCTAGTTCTTAGTTGGGACTCCCCTGGAAGCATTCTGGCTTCCAGTCAAGGAAGCCACCATAAGATGAACTGTGAGCGCCTGAGGGGGCAAGAATTGTATGTAAGGTTTACTCTCTGATTATTATCTGTTATTCCAGCCTGTATACAGGGAAGTAAAGCATGTGTATGTTCCTCCAGTTAAAACAAAAAAAAGCATGTGTCTGTTCCTTTTTCTCGTTAAAAGTGGTCATTTTTGTGTTATGTGCATGGTCGAGTGTGTGAGATTTTGATCTCTGAAGATCTGCATCTTGATTAATTGAAACCATTCACATGCAACTATTTTCTGTGAGGCTATTTAATGGCATAAGACATTGTTTCATGATGTCTAATTATTTCCTTGAGCTTGCTCAAACCTCCCTGCAAACTCTACCGCAGATTTAGAAGTGAGGGAAGCCTGTCTTGCCCAATGGCTGCTATGCCACTCAAAGTATAGTCTGACTGTCTGCAACAAGAGTTGATAGTGAATTGCAGATACTCCTGTGGCGTAGCTGCAGTTTAAAGAAGGAAGTTGCCATTTGCAAAGACATGCAGATAAAATTGCACGTCCTGTTGTGTGATCATCAGCCACTGATTGTAGTCTAAATACTGAGCTTTATCAGTTTATTGGCAGGCCATGTGTTAGCACAGGGATTTCCAACAGAAAAAGTCTTTATCAGCTTGTTTGCAATTAAGTATACATCTTATTGGTTGTGACTTAAGCTTCATATCTGTCCATCAAAAACTATGATATGAACTCTGTTGGAAGATATTTCACCGACGGTGTCCTGCATTCTTAAGAAACCAAACTCAGTAGATGATATGCAGCTGATCTCCCCGTGCTCGATTAGCTGTAGGACTATGATCTTGTTAACTTGGATTCGGCTGGTCATATAATGAGGGACCCTGCAGGACTAGTTACAGGAAGTTCATAATGATGAGGATGAAGTGTGTAGAGTTACGTTTCTTTTCAATTGACAAAATTGGATTTTTTGCAAACTATAACGTGTAAATAGTACTCAACCAGACATCAGAAATAATGCTTTTTCAAAATGCATATTTTCTAGCACGGTTACAATGAAGAAATAACGTGACTGATAAAAATCTGCTGAACCAAAAGGACGGAGGTTGTACGTTGTTTTCGGCTGTTCTGTCGCAACTTGTTATCTGTGTATAGGAGTGACAAAAATGGTTAAAAGAAAACAATTAATCATCCATATTGTTTACTATAAAATTGGTTGGGTAACGAATTTTTTAAAAATGTATCAAATATGGATAAGAATCATATTATCCGTATTAAATATGAATCGGGTCAGATAATTTGTGCATTTTTCATTATCCGTTTCGATTCGAATCATATCCGACCTAACTCGTTTGTTTTTCTCCTGTCTGTGTAGAAATGGCTGATACAGGGCCAATGCAAATATGGGATTATCGTCTATACTAGTTCTAGTTCTTGCTCCTTTGAAAGCTTCTCAAACCTCACTAGTTTAATACTTAAAAATATAAGGCCATCAAATGACAATGAATTTAGGACTGCGCATAATTTGGTAAATACCGAATTATCATATGGAAATAAAAATATTTGGTATTTGGTATTAGATATTTTGGTATTCAGTATGGTATTTGGTTTAAGTTTTAAAAAAATTGGTATTAGGTATGGTATTTGGTATTTTAAAATGAAATATCGAAATACAGATACCGTACTGAAATATATGTTATATTATACATACATATTTTATTAATTATAATATAAATATAAGAAATCTAAAAATTTTACTTTCCTTTATTCTTTAAGTTCATCAATTAACTCTAAGCAAGTAACAAGATATTTGTCTAAGTTTTCTCTCTCTAGGTTGGTAATTTGTTGGATTTGGACAAAACTTTTGTCAATAAACGTTTTTAGTTTTGTACTTTTGAATACTTTAATTAAGAATATTACTATTCATGACTTTATGCACTATTTAGTTTTCAAATCAAATAAACCAAAGTTACCGGACCGAATAAACCGAAATCGAAAGGAGAAAAATCGAACCATATCGAATTTAATTAGGTGCGATATTGGTATAACATTTTTACGAAATCGAACACCGAAAATACCAAACTAAAATGTCTAAATATCGTATCATACCAACCTGTAGAAAATGATATTACATAATTAATGTAAAAGGGTAGTTTAGTCATTACACAAGAGTTAGTTAGGATTAGTTAGTTTGTTAGGAGTCGGTTAAGACTAATTTGTTAGTTAACCTATCAACTAATCGTGTATATACACATATGTACTGTAATACTATTCATTACATTGAATAATAAAATAGATCAATGCCCTTCTTCCCTATCTCTTCTTCTTCTTCTTCTCCGCAATTACTCTGTTTCTTCTCTTATACTAGCTTCTCAATTCAGTGTCAGTTACTTCAATAAATCACATGGTATCAGAGCTTATGAGCTGTAATCAGTAGCTCTGTGTTCAATCTTAAATTTTATCTTGACTTTTACGCAAAATCAATTGGTTTTGTAAAATCTCTACGTCGTCAATGGAGATTGAAGAATTGACTACACCAGAAGTGAGTCAAACTGCACATGCAGCAGGTACAACTCAAGGTTTCAATGAGAATCAAGTTCCAGGAATCGACTATAATCACTCGTTGTTCTTGTCACCTGCAGATATGAGTGGGATTCAAATTATATCTTTTCAATTAGCAGGTATCAAAAATTACGCAATATGGTATCGTTATACGAGAGTAGCTCTGTTAGGCAGGAACAAATTGGGGCTAGTTGATGGATCTTGTTCCAACGAGAAATTCCCAGAATGTGTTTGGAATCACTGAGAAAGAGTCAATGCCATAGTGCTATCTTGGATTATGAACTCTGTCACAAGTGGTCTTCTTGGTGGGATAATGTATGCATCAAGTGCTCAAGCTGTGTGGAGTGATTTGCATGAGAGGTTTAACAAGGCAGATGGTTCAAGATCGTTCAATTTACACAAAGAAATTGCTACGTCGAGTCAAGGGACAACTTCTATGTCTGTTTACTTCTCAATACTCAAAGATTTATGGGAAGAATTTGAAGCTCTTGTTCCAGCCCCTGAGTGTGACTGTGCAAAATCCAAGGAGTTTATAACACACTTGCATAAATTGAAGTTGTTTCAATTCTTGATGGGGTTAAATGAATCATATAGTCATGTTAGGAGCTAAATTTTGATAATGAGTCCTACACCAACAGTTAATCAAGCCTATGGTCTAATTGGAAGTGATGAAGGACAGTAGCTGCATCTTCAAGATTGTTGGGTGCTACTCCAGAAAATGGTTGCTAATCACTATGACGTAGCAATGTATACAAGAACTGGTCATGCAGGAAATCAGAGGTTCAAGAAAAATTTTAGCCTACAATGTGAATTTTGTAAAATGAAAGAGCATAGCAAAGAAAATTGCTATAAAATTGTTGGATATGCCCCCCGAATTCAAGAATAGGAAGAAAGGGGGAGTTGGAGTTGAAAATATTGGAAATGCATAATGATAGAAAATAATGCTCAATTCAGGAGTTCAAACTACAATGCGTCCGCTGAGGGTAATATTCAGAGTAGCCAAGTTCAAGCTGCATGAAATGCAGTCAATCAAGGCTAGTAATGCAGACAGGGAAACACAACTATAATATGAGTCAAGGATCTGCTACTAATCAACTAAATGTGCATGAGCTGCCTCCAATAACAAATTGCACTTTTTCTAAGGAGCAGTATGAACAAATTCTACAGATTCTGAGTAAATCCTCAAGTGTTAATGTGACTGAGAACTCTACAGCTAATGCAGTAGGTATTAGTGTTGCTTGTCTAGCTTTCACTAATTCTCAAGAGTGGATAATTGACACTGGAGCTACTAACCATATGGTAGCTGATCTGAGCCTGTTGAACCAAAATTCTGTAGTTCAACTAGAGGTTACATAGAGAGTGTTCCTTCCTAATGGTGATATAACTCATGTGGTTAATATTGGTTATAGCAATATTACAAACAACATTACTATAACAAATGTGTTCCATATTACAATCTGTCTCTAAGGTTACCAAAGAGTTAAAATGCTCAGTAGCCTTTTTTCCTGATTTTTGTATTTTTCAGGATCTCTTCAATGGACATGTGAGAGCAATTAGTAAAGAAGATAGTGGTCTATACATTCTAACTGGAAATCTACAACCAGCTAGATACAATAATGAAGTCTCATTAGCAGCAAAGGAAACACTAGTGATCATTTAACTCAAGTCAAATGAAGACATAGAGCTATGGCACAAGAGATGTGGACATGTATCAGTATCAATACTCAAGAAATTACTATCTATTGTAAAGACTAATCTAGTAGCTTAGAAAGTATATAAATGTATAGTGTGTCCATGTGCAAAACAAACAAGAATACCCTTTCCAATTAGTAATACAAAAAGTTGTTTGTTTTGAATTAGTGCATGTTGATCTTTGGGGGCCTTACAAGGTGTCTACGGTTGATGGAAACAAATACTTCTTAACATTACTGGATGACTACACTAGGTTTACTTGGATATTTCTGTTGAAACTAAAGACAGATGTGAGCACTGTGCTACAAAAATTCATCTCACTAGTTAAAACTCAGTTTGACAAGTTAATCAAAGTAATAAGAACAGACAATGGTACTGAGTTTGTGAATTCAATTTGTGAAAGCATGTTCAAAAACTTAGGAATTATACATCAAAAGTCTTGTGCTTATACACCTCAGCAAAATGGGATTGTTGCGAGGAAACACAGACACATTCTAAAGATCACAAGAGCAGTAAGGTTTCAGGAAAATATACCTATCAAATTCTGGGGTTATTATGTGTCAAGTGCAGTATATCTAATCAACAGATTACCAAGTGTAGTTATAGCCAATCAAACACCTTATGAGAGACTATTTGGTAAAAATCCTAATCTAAATCATCTCAAAGTTCTTGGATGCATAGCTTATGCAAAGATAATTCACCAGCATGACAAATTTATGCCTAGATCCAGGTTAACATTCCACATGCGGTACTCTACTGAGAAAAAGGGATACTTACTATATGATCTTGAAAAAAAGTCTTTTCTTGTAACCAGAGATGTTAGCTTCAGGGAAGACATATTTCCATTCAAATAGAATCCAGAAAAATCTATATCTGCATTATTTCCTCAAGACAATATTAGTCAAAGACTACTGTATGAAACAAGCAATCAACCACTCACATATCTAACTCAACCAACAGATCAAGATCATGGTGATGCTGCTCCTGAAGTATTTGGTCATTCAACTGATGTTATTCCAGAAACAGAATACTTGGTGCAACAAAGTGAACCAATCCAACTAGATCAACTATGTGTGTCTCAACAACCAGGTATATCTTCATCTATTCCTCAGTCTCATATCAATTCTACCTTTTAAAATGAGCTCAAAAAGTCTCAAAGAGATAAAAGGCCACCTTTGTGGCTCCAAGGCTTTGTGTCTCTCAACATACATCAAGACACCCCTTATGCATTGTCTAAGTATATTAGCTATGAAAATATATCACCAAAATACCAAGCCTATACAACATCTATATCTTCAGTAATAGATCCTACCAACTATTCAGAAGCTATCAAAGATCCCAGGTTGATAGAAACAATAAAGGTTGAGATCAAAGCATTGCAATATAATCACACATGGACATTGTCCAATTACCACAAGGGAAACATCCTATAGGATGCAAATGGATCTACAAGATCAAATATAAAGCTTCAGAGGAGATTGAAAGGTTTAAAGCCAGGTTGGTTTCCAAGGGCTTTAGTCAACAAGAAGGTATTGATTATCAAGAGACATTTAGTCCAGTATTTAAAATGAAGACAATCAGAACAATTCTTTCTATTGCTGCACAGAAACAATGGCATATACATCAAATGGATGTATATAATGCCTTTTTACAAGGTGACCTTCATGATGAGATATATATGCAGATTCCACAAGGCTTTAACAGTCAGGGGGAGAAGCAATCAGTATGTCGACTAGTTAAATCCTTATATGGTTTAAAGCAATCCCCAAGGCAATGGAATGCTAAGTTAACAGAGGCTCTATTGGGACATGCATTTCAGCAGAGTCAATTTGATCACTCCCTATTCTTAAAAAAGAATTCATAAAGCACAACTATAGTATTGGTTTATGTTGATGACATGCTCATCACAGATGATAACCTTGACTTGATACAAAACACCAAAAGAAATTTACAAAAAGCATTCAAAATGAAAGACTTAGGTGAGCTGAAGTATTTTTTAGGCATTGAGTTTGCCAGATCAAAGCAAAGAATTTTAATGCATCAAAGGAAATAAGCCTTGCAACTTATATCTGAAACTGGTCTAGGAGTTGCTAAACTAGCTATTACTCCTTTAGACTACAATGTATAGCTTACAACAAAAGAGTATGATGACAACATCAAAACTACTAAGTCTGGAATTACTACTGAAGACAAAGAATTGGAGGATCACACTCCCTATCAAAGACTAATAGGCAAGTTGCTATATATTACTATAACTCGTCAAAATATAGACTTTAGTGTTCAAACCCTTAGTCAGTTTATGCAGAATCCAAAAAAGTCTCATATGGAAGTTGCTCTCAGAATAGTAAAATGCTTGAAGAAACAACCTGGGCAAGGTGTTTTATTATCCAGCAATATAAATAATATGATTGTGGGATTTTGTGATGCTGAATGGGCTTCATGTCCTCATACCAGAAAGTCTGTTACATGATATATAATCAAACTGGCAGATTCATTAGTTTCCTGGAAATCCAAGAAACAAACTACTGTCTCAAGAAGTTCTGCAGAGGCTGAATATCGAAGCATTGAAACTACAGTAGCAGAATTAATCTGGATAAGTGGCTTATCGAAAGAAGATGGTTTTCAAATAAAATTTCCAGTTGATGTATACATTGATAGTAAAGCGGCAATGCAAATCGCAACCAATCCAGTATTTCATGTACGAACAGAACACATCGAAATTGATTGTCATTTTATTCGAGAGAAGATATTATAATGTCTTATTACAACCAAGTGCATTTCTACTAGAGAACAACCAGCAGACATCTTGACGAAAGGACTCAACAAAGTGCAACATGAATATCTCAGTTCCAAGCTAGGAGTTTATAATATTTTTGCACCACCTAGCTTGAGGGGAGTGTAGAAAATGATATTACATAATTAATGTAAAATGGTAGTTTAGTCATTACACAAGATTTAGTTAGGATTAGTTAGTTTGTTAGAAGTTAGTTAAGACTAATTTGTTAGTTAACCTATCAACTAATTGTGTATATATGTATACACATATGTACTGTAATACAATTCATTGCATTGAATAATAAAATAGATCAATGCTCCTTCTTCCATATCTCTTCTTCTTCTTCTCCGCAACTCCTCTGCTTCTTCTCTTATACTAGCTTCTCAATTCAGTGTCAATTACTTCGATAAATCACACGACCAACGAACACTCCTAAATGAAATTATTAAAAAAAAAGAGCAGTAGATAAAATTCCATAAAAAAGTGCTATATCAAAAAGAGTGCTCACATTACAACCTTAAGCAACTATGAGGTTATGAGCTTCCTCTTTTACATTTTAACTTTTTTAGTGAGATGTAGCGAAACTCTTACTCATATTCCAAGGACCATTTTGATAAAAAGAAAACTCGCATACATTTAAAACTGAAATCATCAACTGCACCCATAAATAAGGTAAACATTTTTTTTTCTTCTTCTAATGACTCATTACCAAAGAAGAAAAAGAAATATTACAATAAATATATTATAGTACATGTTTTAGGATAGTGTAAAGGGAATGTCAAAGAGATGGAAAGACAAAAAGTAAGCACAGAAGGGGTCCAATGAGGCTACAAAAAGAGTTTAGGATTTTCTTGAGATGAACATGAGAGTGGGTTCTAAATATTTAGGTAAGACAAACTTACTTCAAGTATTAACATAGAGTTATGCATCATATAAAGGTTAAAATTAACAAAAGAGAAGGGATATCAACGACAATAACAATATACCCAATGTATTTTCATAGGTGATGGTCTGAGAGGATAGTGTATACACAAGACTTACCTTTACTTTGTGGAGGTAAAGAGGTTATTTCGGATAGACCCTCGGCTAGAGGTTATTTCAGATAGACCCTCGGCTCAAGAAAAATATTCACATCAAGTTTGGAAAGGAAAAACAGCATTGAAGAAGTCACGTTGACAATAATAAAGACAAGAACGGTAACACAACAAAATACCAAAGCAATAAAATACTCGAAGAAAAGGAAACAACATGCAGTGATAGAAATCGAAGAATAAGATAACGAGAATTATAATTATAATAATAATACTGATATAGAAAATAAGCAACATATATTATGTCTGTCTAAGTTTATCAAAAAGGATAAAGGATGATACAAAGTATATAAAATTTTAAGTATATACTCTAGTGAGAGAAGCTCCTCCTTCTCTCTACTCACTCCTGCCAAATCCTAACCACAAACACTGCAAGATCACCCAATCGTCAGCCAAACAATAACATTAATTCCACCAAAAGCACTTTGATATTACACATATTCCAGTTCAAAACTCTCATGAACAAAATAATACCTATAAGGATAAATTGCTTGAAAAAGTCACAAACACTCTAGAGGATTTGAGCGATCCTAATTGCTCACCCTCACCCATAGAGGTGCAACAAACCCCAAATAATCAGTGCATTCACGAGGGAGAAGGAAGACAAGTTCAACGAATAATCCTAACGAACCAAGATATCAAACGTATCTATGAACCATGGAAATTCTCTATTATAATCAAATTGATAGGGAAAAGAATTCTCCACCACTACCTAAAAATAAAAGTTCAAACCCTGTGGAGACCAACTGAAAGCTTTTCCCTCATAGACCTCGGCGAAGACTACTATACAGTCAAATTCAATAAAGAAGAAAATGCTAAGAAAGCACTCCAAAATGGACCATGGTTCATTAATGGCTTCTTCCTCTCAGTCCATAAATGGACTCCCAGCTTTGTAGCTACATAGGTGACCCAGAGTTACACAACCATTTGGGTGAGATTACCACAACTTCCAATGGGATTTTACGACAGTATCATACTTACAAAGATTGGAAATACTATTGCTAAATTGCTAAATTGCTAAAAATTGATGCTTGTACATCCTCACCATTAGAGGACACTATACAAGGCTATGTGTACAATTACCATTGAAAAAAAAAGTCCAATCCCATATCCTAATTGGATCACACAAACAGATTATTTTATATGAAGGGGATAATATCCTATGCAAATCATGTGACTGCCTTGGTCACTCAACTATAAAGTGCCCCCACAAATTTACACAAAGCACACAAGTGGCCAATGAGGAAGAAAAAAAACTAGCACACACTAATGACATCAATGCTGAGTGGCGGACGGTTTCTTTCCCAAAGAAAAGAAGACAACAACAATTAAGTCGAGCGTGCAGGTAGGATCTACAACAAGGAATTTCCCAAGTATAAATGTCAGAATATTTGGTGCTTCGACGGGTAAGTTTCTTAACACTCAGCATTTGAAATATGTGGAAAAAAACTCTATCACCCATCATATTCCTGAAAACTCAAAAAATTTCGATAAATCCCAATTAAAGTTAACTACAAACACTAATAATAATACCAAAAATATTAACAACTCAAATAATAATAATTATTGTGTGATAAAATACGAGCACATGGATTCCAATCAATCCAGTGGTAAAAGAAATACCACCATAGTTTTGAATGGAAATAACTCCACAAAGAAGACAAGTGGAGAAAACGTGTCTTCTTTTGACACAATCCCTACTCCTAATCTCCAAATAATAATTCCTACTAAACAAGAGTCTAAACAAGCTACTAATGACCCTTCATCCTCCAATAAAAAACTCCCTAAAAAATATACACCACAAGTAACCCCTCCCTCTAATCATAATGCGGCAGAAAATCCTCTAAACACAATCTGCATGCCCACTAAAATAACCACTCCCATGAAGAACACTTGGCAAAAAGACCACACCAAATGTCGGACGTGATATCCCCCAAGGATTTTGTTAAAGTCCATACGCAAGACTCCTCATATTCCATGCAAATAGACTCCCTCATTGAAAATTCCACAAATCCAACGTCGAAATCCATAGCTACTATCTCTCAAAAAGTTATATTAAACCACCACCATGCCAATAGTTCCACTCACCTTGAGAAGGCGATACAGGCTAGTCCAACTCCAACACATTCATCGACCATATCCAATGGACAACCTACCACCACTACCATCTCAACTCGCTTCTCAACCATTGATCTACACTCAACCACTAAATCCACCCAATCACCAACCACAATCCTGGATCGAATTGGGCCTCATGGGTCATGCAATCTCGTTCAACCTCCAGATCAACGGTCAGGACTCAGTTCTAATTATCCAAAACACAAACTACCTTGCCCAGTTGATCGCGGAGGGCATGTATCTTGCAATGACCAATTACATCAATCATATGTGGATAAGCAACATCTTACAACCACTAGCCCCATTTTTGAACCAGAAACTAGCCAACAATATGCAAGAGATGTGGGATATACCAGGTAATCCCAACAATGTGATGCCCCAGAATATCTCGCTCAACCTACCCTTCTTTGCTCCAGAAGAGTTGTCCATAATGAATCCTATATTCACCCCATGGGCAGTGCAACAAAATCCTGCACAACAAGTCCCTCCTCAGAACCCCCCCACCATAAATGCATGCCATGCACAACAAATGACATGCAAAACCTAGAAGAAAACCACGAGGAGGAGGAAGAAGTACTTCCACATCATGGAGAACCCATGGTGGCATTCTCAAACCTAAGTGAAGTAAAAATACTAATATTCAAGGAATGTCTAGATAAGAAATGCATCATTAGTTGTCCACTCACACTGTTCAAATGCTTGATGGACATAAGACCTCCACAAGATCCTACAAGGGAAGAATGTAGTAATACTAGTGCCCTCCCACAGGAGGAACAATGCAGAGGCAGTGAGAGAGAACAACCAAAACCAATCCAATCAGTCAATGATGAATCAACCAATTAACTTCATAATCTGGAATGTCCGGGGAGAAAACAATGAAAACTTTCATAGAAACTTTAGAGAAATTATAGATACTCATAGGCCCAACATGGTAGCTTTGCTAGAAACAATAATGACAAACCACCTATCAACCGGAAGACTTCAACTTCACATAAATGATAGAGGTTCCGGCAGAAGGGCAATCTAGAGGCCTGGTGATCTTATGGAACCATGCAAGAGTCATCATCAACAACTTTACTAGAAGGAACCAAGGAATACATGCCATGATCGAGGTAAAACCAAATCGTAAAAAATGTCTCTTTAGTTCCATTTATACTAATACTGACAAAAATAATAGAGATATCCTATGGAAAAATATAAAAAATATCTACAACACTTATAAATGGGCATGGCTTATGGGAGGAGATTTTAATGATGTTATTATGGCTCAAGAAAAATTAGGTGGAAAAGCAGTGAACCAAAAGCGTGCAAATAATATTCTAGAGAGCCCAAATTATTGTAAGCTTCTTGACCTATGTTTTAAAAGTTGCAAATTTACTTGGTCAAATCATAGAATAAAAAGCAAAGGTTTGATTATGGAACGTTTGGATATAGTTTTTACTAATATTGATTGGTTAGATCAATATCCAGAAGCATCAATAATTCATTTGCCAAAAACTCATTCTGACCATAACCCTATAATTATTTCCCTAAGAAATAAAAACCTTACCTACATAGAGAAACCATTCCGTTTAGAGTCAATGTGGTGCTCACACCCTGAATTCATAAACATAGCAAATAGAAATTGGGATAAAAAATAACCTTCTAACTGCCACAAGCTCCTTTGAGGACGAAGTTAAATCTTGGAGTAGAAAGGTCTTTGGTAACATTCATAGGCAGAAAAAAACAAATTCTTGCAAAACTAGGGGGAATACAAAATAGTCCTAAGTATGCTACTAGTATTTTCCTGCAAGAATTAGAAGTCACCTTACAATAAAAATACAATGGCATTCTTAAATTTGAGGAAGATTATTGAAAATTAAGATCTAGGGTAATGTGGATGAATGACGGAAATGCTAACACAAAGTTTTTCAAATAACATCCACAATAGAGGAAGAGTTAACAAAATTAACTTTTTCAAAGATGATATGGGAAATTGGATAGATGACCATAATTCCATAATGCTCCATACAGTAAAATTCTTCTAGAATTTATTCACCACTTCTCACATATTTCTGCCTGGCATGCCAAAATGAATGTAACTCCACAAGATCAAGACTCAAATCTATCATACCTAGATCAGTCCCTAATGGATTCTGAAATTGCTAAAGCAGTTTTTCTTTTAATCCCTATAAAGCCCCAAGCCCAGATGGCTTACATCCCTTCTTCTTTCAAAAATGTTGGAAAAATATTAGGAGAAATGTCAATGACTTTTGCCACAAAGTTTTTAGGGAAAGTTAGATACGTAGGGAAATTAATAAGACCTATATCTACCTGATCCCCATATTCGAAAATGCTAACAACTTAAAGAATTTTAGACCTATTAGCCTTTGCAACACAATTTATAAGGTGATTACAATAATAATTGCCAACATGATGAAACCGTTCCTGCAAAACCTAATTGGACCTCATCAAACTAGCTTCATCAAAGGAAGAAGGGCTTGTGATAATGCTATTATAGTATAAGAAACAATGAACTATATTATGAACTCTAAAAGTAAGAAATGGAATATGATTCTAAAAATAGATCTAGAGGAAACTTTTGACAAACTGGAATGGTCCTTCATACTAGGACATTAATTTATTTCAAGTTTCCCCAAAAAATGATCAATTTAATAATGTCATGTATCAACTCCTCCAGTTATACCATCCTTGTTAATGACTCTAAGTAGGAATCCTTCACACCAACAAGAGGTATTAGAAAAGGAGACTCAATGTCCCCCTATATCTTCATACTTTGTGTGAAAATGCTTTCAATAATGATCAACCACAAAGTTGACATTAGGAAAATATTTCAACAACAAGTCCACCACTATCCCACTTATTCTTTGCAGACGACCTAACTCTAATGGGCAAAGCCAATATGAAGACATCCATATCCATTCTTAATTGCCTAGGTAATTTTTTCCATCTATCAGGACAAGTGGTTAATAGATCAAAGTCAAAATTACTAATATCACAACGCTGTGCAGCCTCAACAAAAAATAACCTTTTCCTATTAAAAATAAAGTTGAGTGAAATATTTGGTACATACTTAGGCTTCCCCATCCTGAACTCTAAACTCAAACCAAAAGACTATCAGTTTGTGATCGACAAAATGAGAAGCAAATTAGGAAGCTGGAAAGCAAAGTGGCTTAATATTGCTGGAAGATTCACACTAGCCTCCTCAACCCTCCATAGCATCCCAAACCACGTCATGCAATACTCTCTCTTTCCAACATAAACTCAAGGAAATAGATAAAGTCCAACGAGACTTCTTATGGAATTCCTCTCCAGATAAGCGCAAAATGTATGTGATTAATTGGAACACTATTACAAAAGATAAATGTATGGGGAGGGAGGGAGGGGGGGGGGGATTATAAAAGCAAAAAGCGAAAGTATTACTCTTCTAACAAGCTTGTCATGGAGAGTGATAAATAACACAAACTCCCTATGGACAACAATAGTGTCTAGTAAATACGCAAAAACTAGGGGGAAAACTTTAAACTCATTCATATGGAAAAGCACCCTAAAAGGTTGGTATTATTTCAATTTAGGTACAAGATGGATATAAACAACAAAACATATTTAAACGGTTGGGATTCTAACTGGATACCAAATGTAAGGAGCCTTAAAAAGGTAATATGTGGACCCCTAACAAAAAATAAGGACAAGCTTACTGTTAATGAAATTAGGATGGGAAGACAGTGGACTTTAAAAAAATATGATTCGAACTTCCTACTCAAATAATTGATAATATTAATGCGATCATAATTCCTAAGGCCCACAATTTAAGCATTAAAAATATTTGGAGCCTTTCTTTTAATGGCTTATTATCGATCTCGTCGTGCTATCAAATTATTAACAACGAGGAAACGATAAATACTGATTTTAGTTGGATTTGGAAACTACAATGGCCAAACAAGATAAAAATCTTCATTTGGAAGTGCTACTATGATAGACTTTCCACTAGATCATACCTATATAGAATAAGTATCAACATTGATCCTGTGATGACCCAAAAAGTTATATCTCATTTTATAAGTCAAAACTATGTTTCGAGGCCTTGAAAACCTCCTTTTATCTCACCTCATTTTGCATGCGCAACCCGGGCGTATATCCGGTAAGCTTTTATGTGAAAAACTGAGGGAAATGCTAATTTTGCCTTTAAAAATTGAATTTAAGTTGACTTCGGTCAATATTTTGGGTAAACATACTCGGACCCGTGATTCGACGATCCCAGTGGGTCCGTAGGAAAATATGGGACTTGGGCGTGTGCCCGGAATTGAATTCCGAGGTCCCAAGCCCGAGAAATGAATTTTGAAAGAAATTGTTTTACTGAAATTATAAGAGTCTTTGGAAATTTGATTATGTTTGAAATTGATGGTATCGGGCCCGTATTTTGGTTCCGGAGCCAGGTACAATTTTAATATAGCATTTGAGTGATGCCTGTAAAATTTGATAAGAAATGGGGGTCATATGACGTGATTCGGACCCGTAGTTGTGAAATTTGAAACTTCGAAAGTTTTGAGATTTTTCTTTGATTTCTATGCCAAATTCGTTGTTTAAGATGTTATTTTGGCGATTTGATCACACGAGTAAGTCTATAGGATATTTTTGAGGTTGTGTGCATGTTTTGTGTAGGACCCCGAGGGCTCGGGTGAGTTTCGGGGTGTTTGAACTTGGAAAATCACTGCTGGTGCACAAGTTCTGGTGTGCCCGCACCTGCGAGCCTAGGGCCGCAGGTGTGAGTTCGCAGGTGCGGACCTTCAGCCGTAGGTGCGATCCAGCTCAGCCTGCCTTCTTTCCGCAGGTGTGGCAACTTTTCCGCAAAAACGGTTCCTCAGGAGCGGATACTCCTCCGCAGGTGCGGCCCTCAGTGGCCTTGCCCATTTCCGCAGGTGCGACCACTTTTCCGCACCTGCGCAAGTGCATGTGTGACCCAAGCACCGCAGATGCAAGGGTCAGGCAGTGTGTTTTAAGTTAGAGTTTCATCCGTTTTTATTTTTACTTCTTCACAAAATTAGGAGGCTTATGGCGATTTTCTCAAGAGATTTTCTTCCCAAATCATAGGTAAGTGTCTATTTACTAGTTTCTTTCAACTTTCTAATGTTTTTCATCAACTTTTATCAAGAATTCCAGGGTTTTAATGGTGGAAAATTGGGGATTTGGGGTAGAGTTAGGGCTTTTTGAATAATTGGAATTTAGACTTCGTTTTGAGGTCAGATTTCCGAAACTAATTATATATTCGGGCTCGTGAGTGAATGGGTGATCGGGTTTTGGTCCGAACCTCGTGTTTCGACCAAGCAGGCACGGGGTCGATTTTTGACTTTTTGGGAAAAATGATAGAAAATATATAATTAAGCATTAAAGTTGAATTATTTAGCACTTATTGATATTATTAAGCTAATTATGTCTAGATAAAATCGAATTGGAGGCGAATTCTAAAGGGAAAACGGTAATTGAGGATTGAGTTGGTCGTGGAATTCGAGGTAAGTGTTGGATTAACATTAGCTTGAGGGAATATGTGTTGTGTCCTATTCGATATGTGTAAGTATCATGTTCAACGTATAGGTGAGGTGACGAGTACCTATACGTTGGTGTCAAGCATGCCCGCGAGTCGAATATTGTGATTTATGTGGTTTTTCGTTAAGTAATACTTGAGTTTCACTTTATAGCTATCCATGTTGGTGGAAATTCCTTGATATTGAACTGTGTTTAGTATTGGTTTCAGTTGAAGATTTCTATGTGAATTTACGTACTAACTGAGATGGGTTATAGTTGTTTCCCTTGCCGGGATGGTATTGATTCCACTGTTGGCCCCCTTGCCCGGACATTATGGTTTTATTTTTGTTTACTCTGTTAATTTCCTTGTTGGATTGCTGTCATTTGATGTGTTTGGGTGAGGAAGAGTGTAAAATCACGAAGGGTGATGCCGTGCATGAGATTGTGAGTGAATGTTAATGCACGAAGGGTGATGCCGTGCCGATATTGTGATTGTAAAAGCACGAAGAGTGATGCCGTTCCATGATATGAGTGATAATGCACGAAGGATAATGTCGTGCCATGATTATATGAGGTAAAAACACGACGGGTGATGCCGTGATGAATATATTTGATTCTGATGGTGAGGACGAGAGTAAAAGCACGAAGGGTGATGTCGTACACTTGCTTTTGTGTTACTATTTCTGTTGCTTAAATTGATATCTAATTGGTGCTTTATCTCGTTATTTTCATTATTTGATATTTCCTCCCCTCAGAATGTTCCCCTTTCCTTTATGCTTAGCTTCTTATTTCTCGTTGTTATTATTTTCTCCCTATACTGTTAAACTGCACAGGTTGATTTGGTTGTCGTGTCCTAGCCTCGCTACTACTTCGCCGAGGTTAGGATCGGCACTTACTCAGTACATGGGGTCGGTTATATTGATAATACTACTCTGCACTTTTGTGCAGATCCCGGTACCGGACTCTTCGGACCTTAGATCAGGGTTGCTGCCTTCAGTCCAGCGGAGACCCCGAGGTAGTTCTGCAGACGTCCGCAGGCCTTGGCGTCCCCTCCTATTTCATTTCTATTATGTTCTTATTTACTTCTGAGACATATGTGTATTTATATTTTGTTCAGACTCCTATTTGTAGTGTTCATAGACAATCTGTGAGATTGTGACACTTGTTATGGGAGTACCTTGAGTTCTGGATTTCGTATTAGTATTACATCAAGCTGTTGAATCATGTTATCTCGTATTTTATATTCTGTGATTTTATTATAAAGTTTGGTAAAACTGTTAAAGATAAGGAAATAAGGTAGTTAATCAGAAATGTTGGCTTGCCTGGCGGGTTCAATGTTAGGCACTATCACGGTCCCGATGGTGGAAAATTGGGGTTGTGACAGATCCGCTTTGTCCAACATGTAAACTAGGAAAGGAAACTATACACCACATATTTTGAGATTGCAACATGATAAGTACACTCTGGTGCCCCTATAGAATCAACTATAACACTGTCAACCCCAATGCCCATTGGCTTGATTACATTAGACAAGATAATACTAATTTCTCACACTATTACCTTAAATGGGGAGAGGTGTTCCCTTTTGCGTTATGGAACATATAGAAAAATAGAAATCACAACAACCATAACAACACCTCTTGCAATCTAGGATGTCCCATAATCATCAAACGATCTCTTGAATACAAACTCATGACTGAAAAAAGCAATAACAAACTCAACCCACAAAGCCATTAAGGTAACTTGGCATACACCACCAAAGGGCTAGCTCAAGCTTAATATAGATGGGGCCTTCAACAATAATAAAAGCCAAGGCAGTATTGGTGGAGTGTTACGAAACAGTGCATGCCAATGGATAATGGCTTTCAACAAGAAAATGCCAACACTATCAGATACTCAGGTGGAGCTCCAAGGCCTCCAGGAAGGCCTCCAAGTAATTATAGACCACAACCTGTTTCCAGTAGAAATAGAGACGGATGCATAAGAAATAATGAACATGCTAGAAAATAATCACCTGACTTACGCTACCTTAATTAATGATTGCAGGTGGTTAATACAACAAGCGAGACAGAAGGGACATGCGATTCTCAAACATAATTTTAGGCAGGAGAATGCAGTGACACATGTTTTGTCTAGGGAAGCCCTCATGCAGTCCAACATAAATAAGCTATATTTGTTTGCAACACCTCCTCAACCGGCTATGGAACAATATCAAAGGGATCTGGAGGGATTTACTTGTGCAAAATTCACTTCTACTCCTCAACCGGCAGTTTGGTTTGTGATATGTCTAAACTTGACAACTAGTTATTAATATATTTCCTTCTTGTTGTTCACAATTTAAAAAAAAAAGTAATTTATTGACTTTTTCAATATAAAAAAAGGGATAAATAAAATTATCATAAAAACCTAAACCCCCGTTGAAACAACTCTTCCCTTTTTCATTTAAAAAGAACACATTAGGGAGGTGCAGTGAAACTTTACTCATATTACAGGGACCATTTTGAATTTTGATAGAGAGCTGGTGTACAGAAACTACACTGAAAAATCCTCAATTCCCTCCTCAGAGAAAAGCAAAAAGAAAGTAATGGAGATGAAACAAAAAGAAATGTAAATAAATACAAGAACTATGTGTAATGGAGATGAAACGAAGCAAAAAAAAAAAGCTTAGAAGGGAGAGAATGAGGCTACAGAGAGTTTAGGGGCTTTTCATTGAAAGGGTGGTTGCCTCTCTCTGCATTATTAGCCCATGATTTCTCCATTTTACTGTAAGAATCCTAACAGCCCTTTCTTCAGTACTACTATTTGTGCAAATTATCCCTTTCTTCCTCGTACGAAGGGATTATTAACAGCCTGTTTGGATTGTTGTTACCTTAAATTTTTATGCCTTCGCCGGAGCATGCAATGCTGCTGGTGGAGGTGGTGGAAGCGGTGGTGTTGAGTTTAATCGACGGCTATAAAGAGGCGATGATGATTTTAACAAATTTTTAATTCCCTTCTGAGCTTATTTATTTTATCGGGTATTTGAGATTATCCGACCCGTATCTTGGCGGGGCATGGTTTTTGCAGCCATGGCGACGTTGGAATCTCCTATTGCCCTAGCTTTACAGATCTGAGCCTCAATTTTCTCTATTGGCCTATTGGGAAATGGATATAGGCAGAGGTGGATTCACGATTTGAATGTTACATCTTGTTTGGATGGTTGTTACATATCGTTTCATAATGTATTGTACTGAATTATATTGTACTGTATTGTTTTGAAGAATACAACTTTAAGCACTAAACTCACAGTACCTTTGGAATTATGAGTTTAGAATCTAACATGAAAATGTGAGGTAGCAGTTAAAGCAGAGAGCTGTAGGGAGTTTCAATGGGTGGTTTTGCCCCTCTGTCATTCTCTGCTGCCAATGATCTCTCAAATGATAAATCTTTCCAATTATAAAAACCACCCTTTTGGTGAAAATACATAATGACCTTGCTAGTTTCCTGTTCTTGTTACTCTTTCCGTTTCAATTTAGGTGATGCAATGAGGCTATGAGGATTTTACTCTTTGAGTTGAATAAACTGTATCTTGGCATGGCAGCTCAGATGGGTCTGTGAGATTTGAAGGGAAAAGTTCCATTTTTGGTTTTTCTTCTGTCTCATAAGGCTAACTGTTGCTCGCAGCCATTGCATGTTTTAAAACTCTTTTGGTTTTGTCTGAAAACAGGGGAATTTTGAGCCGCCCCGTTGCCTTGATTGTGCTAAAAAAAGGAGTCTCTAAGGTTGGCTGCTTTTTCTCTGTGAGTTCATAGTTGATGAATTTTCTTGGTGTAAAGACAAGGTATGCCGGCATGATGAGAATGATCGATTGCTTCAAAGAGGCGATGTTGATTTTGTAAATCTATCATTCCCTTCTAAGCTTATTAATCAGGCATTTGCAATTATCTGGCACGTATCTTGGCGGGGCATGCCCCCAGATTTTCTGGTGATTTTTGCAGCCATGGCGTTGTCGAATCTATTTTTGCTTGAGCTATAACACAGATCTGAGGCTCAAAGAGGAAACACAAAAATGGTGAAAATCTGATTAGCTTAAGTCTGAGGCTGCGATGAAAGCAGAGATCAGTGGGGAGTTTTTATGGGTGGTTTTGCACCTCTCTGTCATTCACGGCTGCCGATAATCAATGATAAACTTTTCTGATTGCAAAACCACCCTTTTTGTGAAATTTCACATGCTCTTCCTCTTTTGCTTTTCCTGTTACTCACCCTATTTCAATTATAAGCATTGAGACTATGAAGATTTTAGCGTCTGCGGAAGATGAGAAGATGAATCAGACATATTTCTGTTGAGCTGAAGAAAACTGTAACTTGGCGTGGCAGCTCAGATGGTTCTGTGAGATATGGGGGGAGAAGTTCCATTTGTGGTATTTGTTCTCTGTCTCATAAGGCTAATTGATGCTTGCAGCCATGGCAGTTTTCAAAGTTTCCTACCTAGAGGTTCTACCAGGAAAGCAAAGAGGTTGAGCATAGCCTAGAGAATGAGGCATCAGAGAGATTGGGATTTTTTGTAAAGGGAAAGAAGAATTAACCTATATAGCCGCCCACCCAACTGCTTAAACCAAAAATAGCAGTCGGATATACGGCCAGACCTCTCTATAACAACATCCCTATATAACAACACTTCACTAATAAAACCAAGCTTTTCCGGAACCAATTTTTATGTTATGTAATAATATATGTTCTCTATAATAGCACTTCGCTATAACACCCAAAAATATTCGGACCAAACAAGGTTGTTATAGAGAGGTTTGACTATATAAGATATGTATAATTCATGTAACATGTGTATAACCATGTTTAATTAGCGTATAATCTATGTATACCGGCTAGCAAAAGTAATGGTGAATCCAGTCGGCTATTTGTATAAAGATCCTTTAAACAAGAAAAAAATAAGATCCTTCATCCAAACACACCTTTGTACTCTTCTTTGTCTTCCTCTTCTCTTTCCTCTTCCCTTTGTGCTGTTGCTACTGATGTTTTAAAGGGGCTGTGATGATTGCTTACTTTTCGGGCTTTGTTCAATCACGACATTGAGAAAATACTGACCCGTATCTTGGCGAGGCGACACAGTATGGCTTTGTATAGCAAACTGGTGTCCGCAGCCATGGCGGCATTGCCTTCTCTTTGCTTAGTTCAAAACGGCAAATCTGAGCCCTTACTGTGGCACTTTCTGCTACAAGTTATCAGTCCAAAAAGAAATGATGCATAACAAAGAGTTAGGGATTTTCTTTAATGGGTGGTTGCCCCTCTCTGTTCTGCCGTGTTCCTTTATTCACAATAAACCAACAGCCATGGCGTGACTGACTTTCCTCTGTGTGTGGTGTTTCTTTTTTAGGTGTTGATGGAAGGTACATAAAGAGGCAATGATGATGAAGTTTATATATCTGGGCTAATCAATTAGGGCATGGAGATTATATGACCTCGTATCTTGGCTTGGCAACTTGGTATAGCCTGTGACTGAGTCTTGTCTCTTTCATGTGCAACCAGTGTTTGCAGCCATGGCGTGACTGACTTCTTATTTGTCTTATCATAACACACATCTGAGCCGTTAAACAGTGGCCTCAAATTATCCTATTTGTGCAAATCTTGCTTTTCTTTTATGGGCTATGTTCAATAACAGCATTGAGAAAATTTCCGACCCGTATCTTGGGGGCCGACCCGGTAATGTAGCAAACTGGTGTCTGCAGCCATGGCGTCGTCGCCTTTTCTTTTGCTTTGTCCGAAAGGCCCATGTAAGTCTTGATTTAAAAGATTATAACCCTTCCTCAGGGGATTTATATCTATCTATCTATATCTGTACTATTATAAAAGCACGAAGGCCAAGCTAAATGTTATGTCTTTTTTACCCAAGGCTTATCCAGAGACTAGCAAGAAAGAAGAATGAGGCGTCAGATGTGTTAGCTCAGAAAGAAATATTTACCAAAATATTTACCCAAAACGAATGGTTAGCTCAGAAAGAATGAAATAAGGCAAAATAGAGAGTTTGGGATGTTCTTTAAAGGGTGGTTGCCCCTCTCTGTTCCATCATTGATTTTCGTCCATTATCAAACAACCAACAACCCTTTGTTTTTAGAAATAGCAGAACTGCAAAAAGAATTTAACTTATATTTACTGTCAGCCTAGCAAGAAAGAAGAATGAGGCGTCAGAGAGATGGATTTTCTGTATAGGGTGGTTGCCCCTCTCTGTTATGCCTGTGATTTCTCCATTCATAACCAAAAGATACCAACAGCCCTTTGGAATTAACAAGAAAAAGAAGAAGAAATCTGTCAACCAAAGACACCGGTGTACTCCTCTTCCTCTTCACTCTGTGCTGCTGCTACTGATGCTGTAGCTGTGAAGATTGCTTTCCTTTCTGGGATATGTTTAATCTTGTCATTAAGAAAGTTTCGAGTCGTATCTTGGTGGTGCGGCCTGGTATGGATTTATGTCGCAAACTGGTGTCTGCAGCCATGGCAGCATCGCCTTCTCTTTTGCTTTGTAAAGTAGAAGTGTCTAAATGACAATTCGTTCCAGGAGCTGCCTATGTATTTGGCCTATCTGAAATAACAACACAATACAATGGTTAACAACCATCAAAACAAGCTGTTAGGGTTCGTTTGATTTAGAGACAAGTTATGCCGGAGGTGATGAGAATGATTGATGCCTCGAAAGAGGCGATGATGATTTTGCATATCTTTCATTCCCTTCTGAGCTTAGTAATTGAGTATTTGAGATTATCCGTCCCGTACCTTGGCGGGGCATGCCCCAGATTTGGTGGTTTTTGCAGCCATGGTGTCGTCGGATATCTTTTGCTTGAGCTATAACACACATCTGAGCCTCAAAAGGGAAACATAAAGATGGTGATCAGTTTGAGTCTGAGACTGCAGTGAGAGCAAAGAGCTTTGGGAATTTCAATGGGTGGTTTGCCACTCTCTGTCATTCTACGCTGCCGATGATCTCTCACATGAAAAATTTTCCAATTGCAAAGCCACCAGTAGTTGATTCATTCATTACTCCTTCGATGCCGTTTATCAGAGGCTATGAAGATTGCTGTTTCTGAAAAATGAATCAGACATTTTCCTCTGAGCTGAAAAGACTGTTTAGGCGTTTGGGCAAAATTTGGTTGACGTTGAAAAACAATAATTGTATCTTGGCATGGCAGCTCAGATTGGTCTGTGAGATGTGGAGAGAAGAGATCCATTTTTGGTGTTTGTTCTCCATCTCCCAAGGCCAACTGATGCATGCAGCCATGACAGTTATTAAAGCTCTTTGGATTTTGTTTGAAAAAAAGTGTATCTGAGCCTACCCCGTTACCTTGATTATTCTAAAAAAGGAGGCTTTTGTGACTGAGAATGCATGAATTCCTAAGGGTGGTTGCTCTGTTTCTCTGTGAGTTCATAGCCGATGAATTCTTTTGTGATCTACAGCCTTGCACTGCAAAACGGTAATGATTGTGGACCATCTCATCTAATATTTTAAGCTGTTAGATGGAGAGTACACTTCTGTTAATTATATTATATCTTGACAATGATGATGATGATTATACTGATAAATCAATCAACTATAGCTCATCCCCTAATTGTTGTGGTTGGCTGTAATCCATTCCTGTCTAAACCCTAAACCTAATCAATGAGGCTGTGATGATTTTATCCAATAAGCTTGAAATCTCGGAGGCTTGGCAATGTTCAGGGAAAGTTTTGGGAGCTGGTTTTATTTCCTGTCTCGCAAAAGCTCTGGCCTTTGCGGCCATGGCAGATTAGCCTTTTTCTGATAGTCTTAGGCAAATCTGAGCCTCATTTCCTTCTTTCTACCTGCCTATTTCTTCTACAATAGTATAGCCTTTTTTTTCCTTTTTCTTTATTTTTGCATTTCTCCGACATTGTCATTTCCCCCTCTTCGCAACAAGAACAACACTTGAATATCAAACAAGTTACTGTCAGATATAGGAATCCTTACTATCCATCCATCCCCATTTGGACTCGTTTCATTCCGATATTCAATAGTTTCAGGTTTTCTAGCGCATAGTGAAAAGCATTAGTTTAAGTTGGCATGTTCATTTTTTCCATTACCACATATCCTAATGTGGAGCAATAGTAACTGTACATCTCTTAGGAAGAAGGCTTTGAATTGGCTACACTTTGGTTAATTGGTAAATGGGGATATCCTTGAGCCTTAATAGCACTGAACTTTTACTTGACATTATCAACCCTTCTGCTTCTATGGTTATCAAAGGTGGGATTACAAATGGCAGTCGTGATGGCTTCGATTATATCAAGATTGCTTGGTCGGAGGTATTCAGCATCGTTGAAGACAAGGTTACAGGTATTATGTACTCTATCCCACTAGGCTAAGTTCTTATATGCCTGAGTACTATGGAAAAGAAACTTAGATCTAAGTTGATCAAATCAAACTCCAGGAGTTGATTTTGCTTTTCAATTCCAAGACTAGTAAGAGGGTTACAATCTTTCCCGTGATCTTGCTTACAGTTCCGTTTGGATTTCTTTGCTAAATCACTGTACAGTTTAGCTGCAACTGGATCTAAATCGAGGAAGGGAGGGATGGAGGGTGTACTTCGATTGTGTTTTGTGAAAACGCTATTAATGTTCAGAGAGCTCACACTCGATTATGTTTTTTGTTTTTGTATTGCAAGGTTAAAGAGAAAATTTGCGAGAAGCTTTATTCTTTGTTCATATGAGTTGCTAAATTCATGAAGCATTCTGGCGCTGTGGTTATTGGGAGGAGTTCAGCTGAAGACTGCCAGAGTGCAACTCCATCTTGTCAGTCGTATTAGAACGTCAATAATGTCAGCACCTTCTTTAGTGCTTTCCCATAGGCAAGATAAGTTGCTCTCTGGATATTCTCCGTCGACTGCATTTCAAGTAATAAACAAAGTTGGCAATTTAGCGGTATCTTATTAATGCATAGATGTTCTGAAATCCTTTTTAAGGATCCAAACACCATTGGTATTAGATCCTCTTTTAAGTTTCCAAGAACCAGTGAATTAGTACCTTCTGGCAAGGTCTAAGTTGAGATTCTATTCTTATTTGGGACTTAAACATTCTGGCTTTTAGCCATCGAAGCTGCCATAAAAAGGAACTGTAAGCGTGAAACAACAACAAACCCAGTGTAGTCCCACCAGTGGGGTCTTGGGAGTGTAGACGCAGACTTTACCCCTGCCTTTATAAAAGAGAGGTTGTTTCCGTATAAGCGTCAAATAACGGTATGTACATAACCTCTGTTTATGTTTTATCTGTAATTGAGAAGATCTCCATCTTATTGTAGGTATTTTGGATATCTGAGAAACTTTCTCTATGCATCTTGTATTCTTGAGCACTTCAAAATGTCATTTGGAGACTGAAACAATCATACAGGCCTCACAAGTCACTAAAGATTGGTCAAATGTAACTCTGTCTCGCGGTAGACAAGTTCGGGAAATGTCCAAAGCAAAAAACAGTGAAATTTATCAGGATGTAGTTTTCCAGTGTACCCATTCTACTCTAGCATGTGGTTTTTGCACTGTGTAGAAGAATAAGAGATGCCTGATCAATATCTTCCAAATTGCAGTTCCCACAGTCTAACCAAATCAGAACAAAACTTTGATCAAGAAAACTCTCACATTGTTATTTCCAAGAGTGAAACCTTTTGGAATAGCTCTGTTTGTTCTGTTTCAAATTTGTGAATATTGATGAATTTGCTACATCCTTCACCATTTTGTCTGACGGGAGATAAATGAGAAAAAGTTGTTATTAAATAAAGCAATTTAACAAAATAAAATATCAATAAGAATATACCTTTGTAGCGCTAGCACGGTACCCTTTTTTCCTTAGTTTGTTATATTTGCGTGTCTTATTCCGTTGTAACTTGCCATCGGTAATTCTGCAGTTTGCTAGCAGTACTTCATTCATATTTCCGTGAAAGAATATGAGGGTCCACCAAACTATATAGAGACCAGGTCCTCTATTAGTTTTCATAGATTATACACACACAACATAATGTAAATAACACTGATAACTTTTACGTGGAAGATTTCTGGCTCAATGGGATTAAAAAACACGACCTACACTTGTAGGGTTTCAACTTCACTATGAGCAACTTTTAGATTACAAACTATGTAACCTAGGAATTAACTACTTAATCCCTCATTAACTTGTAACACACCTATTACAAATCACTTTGTCATACACTTATTACAAAGACTTCAACACATGACCAACTTTAGTCACGACACAAACACTGAAGTTTATGGTTTACAAGAGTTTCCTAACCAATGCTTCTAGACAAGTCAAATAGGAATTACAACGAAGAACTATTACAAAGTTACAACTCAAGTAAGGACATACAAAAGATTTGATAGATGAATTGATCCGTAGCTGCGGTGTAGTTTGTTTTTGTTGCACTGCAGAATTGTTGTTCTTGATAATCAATCACTTGGAGTGCTTGAGTAAATTCTCTAATGTTCAAGTGATGTTTTGTTATGGGATTAATGTTAATATAACATTGATGACATCAATTGAATGATGTAAGCACTTAATGGTACAAGGTCCTTCCGAATGGAAATGACTGCTGCACTGTGTTGTACTATTTGCGTGTATAGTACAGTCAATCACTTTCCAGCTATAGAGAGTTGATTTCGTACAGCCACAAGGGGAACCCAAGATCATCTGTTCCCTGTGTTGATTCTTTGGCTTCTGAAGTTCTGACAACTCTCTCTAGCTTGAGTCAGGTTGTTTTCATGCGCTTGAGAGTGTGTACCAAAAGTGCATCAGGTTCTTGACAATAAGTTTGTTAGATCATCAAAACATAAAATAAAGCTACTTATAACCTATCAATTTTCTCCTTTTTGATGATGACAAACTTAAAATTGATAATCTTGCAAAGAGCCACAAAAATCAGATCATGCACCGGGAACCTCAAAGAGTTCCCCGTGAATTTGTACTTCCCCCTTAATCCGTGCATTGCTTCTTAATTCTCAATTTATCTATCTTCACCCTTTTGGCATTATTAAAAACAAAAACAAGCAAACAGAGTAAAGAAGTCTAGCGTAGTTAACTCATGACACTTGTGTGCACATAAACATGATAGAAAACAGAGACAGAGAAGCATTAGCATTAACAGCAAAAAGGGAAAGACTTGCATTAAACATTTTTGGACTGTTACAGCGGGAGCAACATCATTGTTTTCCATCCACAAAAAAAAAAAAAAAAAAAAAAAAAAAAAAAAAAAAAAAAAGTACCACAAACATCATCAAAACAACTTAAAAGAGAGACGCTGAAACTGGTCACTGAGGGAGCATTCTTAGGGGATACTAGAGGAAGAGGGCTTGGAAGAGGCGGCAAGAGTTTTGAGAGCAAGATCCATCCGAGCATTAGCGGACATTTGCTTATTGAGCAGTTTCTCCTTTAGGTCCTCAACTTGTTTCCTGAGCTCAACGTTTTCTTTGGTCAGTCAGGCAACCTCTGAGTTCGAAAAACTGGTAGAACTTGGTGCCTCCTGTGCCTGACTAAGTTGAGTCTCCAAAATAGCATTCCTAGCCTTCAACTTCCTGATATCCTCGGTAGCGCTATTCTGAGCATAATGAGCTGGGGGATATTTGAGGTACTACCTACTCCTCCAACCTTGTCTATGCGTTCACACTCTTCCAGTGTAGTTTTGGAGAAGGTCTGCTTCTTGGTCCCCAGTTTTGCCTGTCCTAAGGGCACCTTAAGGAACTTGAACACCCTTGTAAGGAGGAATCCATAAGGAAGGCCATAGTTGCCGTCTTTAAACTCTGCCACCTTCTGCATATGTTCAATCATGATACCAGGCAGATTGATAGTTGTGAAGCTATCCAAGGCTTCCGTCTTTAAACTCTGCCACCTTCTGCATATGTTCAATCATGATACCAAGTAGATTGATAGTTGTGAAGCTATCCAAGGCTTCCATAAGGACCAAGTCAGCCTTTGAGGTGATAAATCTCCTCTCAGCACGGGGAAGCAGGACTTTGTTGACTAACTCAAAGAGAAACTGGTAAACTGGAAGAAGTGCCTTTTTGTGCACCCGTTCCCCTTGCTGCACTGCTCTTTCTTTAACAATGGCATTCCGAAAATTTGAACTGCAGGCACCATGAACGGATGACAAGCCCTCTACAGGAACCTTAAGAATCTCTCCCAACACAAAAGAGTCCATTACTATATCCATACCGTTCACCAAACACAAATATTATCAGTTTCAACTGCGAAGAGGTCTGCGTAGAAACTCCATACCTCTTCCTCATACACTTTTGGAACAACAACATTGAACAAATGTGCTCACTGCTGAAACTCACATATTTCGACCAACTGTCGCATACCATCCTTCTCCAAAATCTTAGGGGCAAATGCGTGGCCCCACAACACTTTTTGGTATCTCAGCTTCTCCTTTCCAGAATGTTCACCAATTTTTGTCTTTTTTGAGGAACCGAGTTCCTCATCATCAACCTGTTTTCTTTTCACAGACCTCCCACTGGACCGAACCTTTTCAACGGACTTCATATGCATATTCTCATCAGAAACTTCCACTTCTACATCCTTCAACTTGTCACTAACTTTCACTGGTTTTTCACTAGAACTATTCACCAACTTTTCACTAGGGGTAGCATCAACACTCTTAGAAGGACTCTTGGCACTTGGAGAAGTGTGCTTGTTAAATTGAGAGAGATAGTGCTTCTACCTCAGGGGCCTCCGAGTTAAGGAACTGGGTTCCTCTAATGCTTTCTCATCAACTGCAACTACAGGAACATCATTATCTACTGCAACCTTTCCATCCTTAACTAAAATCTTCTTCCTTCGACTCCTCTGGCTTTTCTTAAGGGCAGACTCTAGAGCCTCCTTTTTCTGCAACCGTGTAGTGGGTCTCTTGGGAGGTGGCTTTGGAGTTGCCACTGGCTTCCTCACTTTGATAAAGCTGCTGGTAACCATATCATCTAATTCCTTTTCATCACTAGACTTCACCTCAGGTACTACCATATTCAGAGGCTCATCGTCAAAGTGAGGAGAAGTAGCAGGGTCAAAGCTGACCTGGGATGATGATTCCTGACCTAGATCCTCAGGAGAGGGATCAGGTCCATCATGTGGAGCCCCAGTATCATCTTCCTGTGCCGGATGTTCAAAAAGCACACGTGCTCCTTCCCCTATTGTGGACTGAGTCTTTTCCCCCTGAGACTCAGGCTTCCATGAATCTTCCTCAACAACCACCCCCTCAGCAGCAATGGATAGCATATTCTCTATAGCCTCCCTCTCTTGAGGTTTCATGGGAATAGTAACAGGGGAGACAAAGATACCTGTGGAATTGCAACCTGTTACAGTTGCCTCAGCTATTTCTGGACTGATCGTTGGGGTGACATTTGAAGGTACTTCCACCGTAGAAGACAAATTTCCTTGATTTTCCTCTGGAACCAAACTATCCTGATTACCCTGCTCACTTTGCTTTTCTGGCGAAGTTGGAGGAACACTGACATTCTCACTTCGCAAATTGGATGAGGACCAGAATCTGAGTGTGTAGAAATAGGAGTGGAGTGTGGAGACTCTGGTCTAGATTTAGGACTAGAGACGGTGGTGGGAGAGGAAACGACTAACGTAGTTTTACCATCAGGTGTATTAGGGGTTGTTTGATTTTCAGACATGGTGAGGGTGTGCTGAAAAAGCTTTTGAGAGTTTTGAAGAGAGAAGACAAGAGGAGGTTTGAATTTTGGAAGTGAAGGGTTATGATGATAATGTGAGTACTTATGAGAAAGAGAGGGACCGGTTCTGAAATGACGGCAAGTACTTGGGGAGATGGGTCGATCAGAGGCAGATGAATCGATTTGAATGAAAAGACGTGACATAAAGAGATTGAAAAGTTGATTATGTGGAATTAATTTTGTTCAATTTAAATTGAGCATGAGGGAACAAGAGACTACTAACCTGTGTCACGAGAACCAGGTTCCCTAACAAGTCTTGCAAGTGAGCTTAGCCCTTTTTTACCGATTATGCACTGCCCCAGCTGCTTCTGTAATCATCATGCGTGTCTACCTGTAATGGTATAGAGGTGAGTTAGACTTGGCCAGAAAACACTTTAGCTAGTTTTACCTGTATGTGACTTTCATAGCCATAAGTTAGGAACCAGATCCTTAGTTAGGCTTGATCAACTCCAGTGCCAGTCGGTTTCTCTCAAAATGCTCTCTACTCGGGGATTTGGTAAATATGTCTGCAATTTGATCTTCAGTGCTGCAAAACTTCATAAAAATAAGCCCTTTTCAACGTTGTCTCTGAGAAAGTGATGACATACATCAATGTGCTTGGTCCTCTTGTGTTGGACTGGATTTTTGGCCATGTTGAGGGAACTTGTATTGTCACACAAGAGAGGTACACAATCAATGTATACTCCAAAGTCTTTCAGTTGTTGTTTGATCCGTAACAGTTGAGCACAAAAAGAAGCAACTTCAACATATTCTGCTTCAGCTGTTGAGAGTGCCATCGAGTTTTACTTCCTTGTACCCCATGAGATAAGGCAATCCAGACGTGCTTTTCCTATCCACCAGATAACTTGCATAATTAGTATCAGCATACCCAATAAGATTAAAGTTGTCACCTGAAGGGTAGTAGAGAACCAGGTCTTGTGTTCCTTTAAGATATCTCAAAATTCTTCAGCAGCCTTCAGATAAGATTCTTTAGGATTTGACTGGAACCTTGCACACAGGCCCACACTGAATACGATATATGGTCTGCTTGTAGTGAGATACAGAAGTGATCCAATGATGCCTCTATACATGGTTTAATTGACAAGAGAACTAGGTTCATCCATATCTAGTCGTGTAGCAGTGGCAATGGGAGTGTCGATCACTTCTGATGCTCCCATGTCAAATCTTTTCAGAAGCTCCTTGATGCACTTTTGCTGGCTTATAAATGTTCCCTTTGTAGACTGCTTCACTTGAAGTCCCAAGAAGAAATTCAACTCTCCCATCATGCTCATTTCAAACTCACTTACCCTGAGTTTTGCAAACTCTTCACACAGAGAATTAGCTGTTGCCCCAAAAATGATGTCATCGACATATACCTGAACAATGAGCAGGTTCCTCCCTCGTTTCTTCATAAAAATGGAGTTGTCAATTTTTCCTCTTGCAAAGCCATTTTCTAAAATAAAACTTTGACAACCTTTCATACCACGCTCGAGGAGCCTGCTTCAACCCATATAGTGCTTTGTCCAACTTGAACACATATTCAGGATGCTCATGACACTCAAATCCTGGTGGTTGCTTGACATAGACTTCTTCCTTGAGGAAGCCATTCAGAAATGCACTTTTGACATCCATTCGGAACAGTGTGAATTCCATATGAGATACAAAGACAATGAGAATTATGATAGCCTCCATTCGAGAAACTGGAGAAAATATCTCATCATAATCAATTCCTTCATCCTGATTGTAGCCTTGAACTACAAGCCTTTCCTTGTTTCTTGTTGTAATCGCAAACTCATCAAATTTGTTCCTGAATACCCACATGATCCCTATGATAGTACGGTCTGCAGCTCTAGGAACCAGGTGCCATACTTTGTTTCGCTCGAATTGATGCAGCTCCTCTTGCATAGCTGTGATCCAGTCTGCATCTTTCAAAGCTTCCTTGATATTTTTTGGTTCTATTTGGGAGAGAAACGCTGAAAAGGCAAGTGAATTTCTGGCCTTTGATCTGGTTTGAACTCCTGAATCCAGAGGGGTGATTATGTTATCAAGAGGATGTGAACTCTTGTGCTTCCAGTTTGGCACTTGAAGCTCATTTGTAGAGGAGACATGCATGCCTGACTGAGTTTCTTGGATGCTTCTGTTTGCAGCCAGTGGAGTACCTTGAACTGCATCAACCAGTCTATTTTCAGCTTCAGTTGTTGTGATTGTAGAACCAAGTTCTTCTCCAACAGATGAGGAAGTGGTTGTATTGTCTTCACTGAACTCCTTGACATGGCTCATCATGTCAGCCTTCCGATTTTCCATATCAATAACTTCACTTGGAACCAATAAAGGTTCTCCATTTTGATCATCGTTCTTGCCCTTTTCACAGGAGAGATGAGACTCATCAAAGGTCACATGTACACTCTCCTCAACACACTGGGTTCGTTTGTTGCATACCTTGTAACTTTACTCTGAGGTGAGTAACCCAAGAAGATTCCTTCATCACTCTTAGCATCAAATTTTTTGAGGTGATCCTTTCCATTGTTGAGAACATAACATTTACAACAAAATATTCTCAACTGAGTCAGCTTGGGCTTCCTTCCATTCAGCAACTCATAAGGTGGTTTGTTCAAAAGAGACCTGATCATGCACCTGTTCGCCAAGTAGCAAGCAGTGTTGATAGCTTCTGCCCAAAAGTTCTTTGCAATCCCACTATCAATAAACATTGTTCGTGCCATATCTTCAAGAGTCCTGTTCTTCCTTTCCATAACTCCATTTTGGTGTGGTGTTCTTGGGACTGAGAAGTTGTGGGTAATGCCATTTTCATTACAGAATTCATTGAGTTTTGCATTATCAAATTCTGTCCCATGATCTGATCTAATGCAAGCCACTTTTGATCCTATTTTCACTTGAATCTTCTTCATAAAGTCCACAAATACTTGAAAGGTTTCATCCTTGGTTCTGAGGAACAAAGTCCAAGTGAACATGGAGTAATCATCCATTATCACGAAGATGTATCTTTTTCCTCCCCTGCTTGGCACCCTCATTGGTCCACATAGATCCATATGAAGAAGATCAAGTTGTTTTGATGTGCTGACGTCCTTTTTGGGATTGAATGAAGATTTAACATTCTTTCCTCTTGCGCAGGCATCACGCACTTTATGCTCTTTGAAACTTGACTTGGGCAGACCACGAACCAGGTCCTTCTGAACCAACTTATTTAGTAGAGAAAAACTTGCATGCCCCAGACTTCTGTGCCACAGTTCAGCATCATCATCAACTGCTCTCAAACAGCTCAGATCACCGCTATGCAGAGACTCAAAATCCGCAGCATAAATATTTTTGTATCTTTTAGCCACAAGCACCACTTCACCAGTTACAAGGTTGGTGACTGTGCAAATCTTAGACAAGAATTCCACCTTGTTTCCCTTGTCACATATTTGGGAGACACTTAGGATACTGTACTTGAGGCCATTGACATAGTATACGTTCTCAATGGAGTGAGTGACTTCCCAATCCTTCCAACTCCCAGAATGTACCCCTTTTTCCCATTTCCAAAGGATACACTTCCTCATTGCAGGGCTTTCAGTGAAAGAAAATCCATTATATTTCCAGTCATGTGCTTTGAACAGCCACTGTTCATATACCACTGTTGGCTTCTTCCTTTCACTGCTCCCTGCACAAAAAAAATCAAGGATTAGATTAGGAACCCAAACAAGTTTAGGTCCCTTGTAATGAGGAAAGAGATGAATGAGTGCTCTTTTAGTCCATGCAGGTAACATGCATTTTCTATGAGAAGAACCAGGTCCTCTAGCAGTAGTTACTCTCTTAGCAAAGATATTAATTTTCTGAAGAGACTAAACCCTGTCCTTGCAGTTTTCCTTGAAGTTGCCATTGTTACCACAGTGGGTACACAATCAATTTTTGGGTACATTAACATACTTGCTATGGGGGTCGTAAGGAGTCTTCTCCCTTTGAAACCCAATTCTCTGCTTGTTGCCCCATTGTTAACACACATGGCGGTAATAGCATCAGAGGACCAGGTCCACTTAAGAGATTTTTCAAGATCACTCTTCACTCTTCCTAATTCTGCCTGAAGCTGTCTGTTTTCTCAAGTTCAGCACACAGACTAGTCTTTACCAAATTCAACTCATTTTGAAGCTTAATGTGTGCCTCACTTGAAACTTCTTTTCCTTTTTCAAAATTTTCAGGCCTACTTTTCGTTTTAAGTTCCTCTATTGTTTCTTTCAAGTCTACTACCACCACTACTAGGTCATCTCTTTCTTGCTCAAAGATAAGAACTTTCTCAATTAAGGCTTCCTTTTCCTTAACGATTCGACCGTTCAATTTGAGCAATTTCACATCACTCGGTAGTTTTCGGTAGCTCCGTATGATGTATTATGACTTATGTGAATCGTCGATTTGGTTTTCGGGTTTGTTCGGAATTGATTGAAAGAATGATTCTTAACTTGAAGCTTTAAATTTGAAAGGTTTGACCAAGTTTTGACTTTTTAGTATTTGACCTCAGATTGGATTTTTGATGGTTCCTTAGCTCTGTTGGGTGATTTTCGACTTAGGAGCGCGTCCGGATCATGATTTGGAGGTCCGTAGTGGAATCTGGCTTGAAATGGCAAAAGTTGGAATTTCGAAAAGTTTAACCGGGAGTGGACTTTTTGATATCGGGGTTAGATTTCGATTCCGAAAGTTGGAACAGGTTCGTCAAGTGTGACTTGTGTGCAAAATTTGAGGTCAATCAGACGTGATTTGATAGGTTTCGACATCGGTTGTGGGAGTTTGAAGTTTCAAAGTTCATTGATATTGGATTGAGGTGTGATTTGCTGTTTCGATGTTGTTAGGTGTGTTTTGGGGCCTCGAGTAGGTCCGTGTTATGTTATGGGACTTGTCGGTATGTTGGGCGGGGTCCCGAGGTGGCTCGAATGATTTTTGGACGAGGTTCAGATAATTTCATTTCATGTTGCATAGCTGAAGGTTTCTAGTTATAGTGTGACCGCACCTGCGGTTGGGATGCGCAGGTGTGGTGGTAGCAGAAGCGACGAAATGGCCGCAGGAGCGGAAATAATGCTTGGTGAGGAAGATCGCAGAAGCAAAGATTTGAGCGCATATGCGAATGCGTAGGTGCGAAGTGATAGAGCGCAGAAGCGGAACTTTCCACAGGTGCGGATGGAATCTCGCACATGCAATCGCAGAAGCGGGTATATTGAACGCATGTGCGAGGGGTTGAGCTCTCAGTTAATTCCGCAGAAGCGGAGGTTATGTCGCATAAGCGACACCACATATATGGTTATGTGTCCGCAGATGCAGAAGTGCTGGACATAATGTTAAATACAAGGGTTCGCGATTTTTGCTTCATTTTTACATTTCCAAGTGTGAATTGGGGCGATTTTGGAGCAATTTTCATCACAAGGAAAGGGGTAAGTGTTCTACACTCGGTCTTGGTTATATTTCATGAATCTATCTTATTTTAGCTTTTGGTTCGTGAATTGAAAGAAGAAATTGGGGGTTTTGGCCAGAAGTTTCATAATATGAACTTTTGAGGTTTGAATATCGAATTGGAGTCGGATTTGAGTGAAACTAGTATGGTTGGACTCGTAATTAGATGGGTTGTCGGATTTTGTGAGTTTTGTCGAGTTCCAAGGTGCGGGCATGGGTTGGGATTTTGGACCCATTTCGGGTTTTTTGACTCAAGATTGATCTTTTCTGATTGGGATTGATTCCCTTAGCCTTGTTTGATGTATTTGAATTGTTGTTGGTCAGTTTCGAGCCGTTTGGAGGTCGGAACACGCGGGATGGCATCTTTGGACCATTGCTTGGCTTGCTCGGTATGGGTATTGGCTCGTTCGAGGTAAGTAACTGTTCTAAACTTAGTGCTGAGGGTATGAAACCCCGCAATACGTGTTATGTGATTGGTATTGAGGTGACACACATGCTAGGTGATGGGTGTGTGGGCGTGCACCCTATGAATTGTGACTCTGTTGTTTCCAGGGCGCTGAATAACGACCCTATTTTGTTGAAATCTGTGTTTCACCATGTAATAAAGTAAATGAACTGTACATCATGCTAGATATCATGTTTAGGATTTATGCCGATATTGTTGGGACCCATAGTGGTCGTTTCTTACTGTCATCTCATTAATTTCATTGATATATCGTACTCAGTCACATTCATGCATATCATATCTCAGTCTCAGTTGTTACTTATTGATACATCATATCATTGTTCCGGGCCAATTTTCATGACATTGTGAGCCCGTGGGTGAGACTGGAGAGATTGATGACTGAGTGAGGCCGAGAGACTGATTATGAGTGATAGTTATGGGATCGGGCTACACGCTGCAACGGTTATATTGATGATTTTGATAGCGCTTGGGCTATAGGAGCCCCTCCAGAGTCTGTAACACACCCCTAGTGAGCGAGGATGATATTATTGAGGGATGGATTTCCCTAGACATGGATTTTTCCGAAGTATTGATATATGGAGATGGATTTCTTCAAAGGGATGGATTTCCCTTATTCCTCGGTACCGAGTGACGTATAGTCATTATTGAGTATGTTTGGGGATGGATTTCCCTGGGCCGCATGGGCCAAATACGGTATTGAGTGGTTGAAAATTTATATATTATTTAGGGATGGATTTCCCTGGGCACGAAGTTGTCCGAAGTACTTGATACCTGTAGATGGATTTCTCCTCAGGGATGCATTTCCCTTTTTCCTCGGTACTGGGTGACTTCTAGTTAGTATTGTATATGTTCCGGGACGGATTTCCCTGGGCCGTAAGGACCATATACAATATTGAGTGGTTGAGTATGATGAGTGGAGAGTGTGAGTACATGATTCATCTCTGGGATACATGACATTAGCATGCATATATGGCATACATGCATAGAGGCGCATTTTCTCATGCTGTACTATATTATGTCATTCATGACTTTTTACACACATTGATGTGCGTTTATAGAGAGGTATTTCACATTTGTTATTTGGAAAGGAAATGAAACATTTTATTTATTGTGGAAAGGATTTTTCAGGAAAATTTCAGTTTTCAAACTATCTCATAATTTTTCGATGATTTCGATAAAGGATTTGGGTTTCCACTGATATTCTTGAAAAGCGAAACTATTTTCGAAAAACTGTGGAAAGGCTGAGCACCTTATCTTTGAGCTATTTATTTATTTATTTATTTATTTGCTTTACACTGTTATGAACTGCTATTGGTGTTGGACCCCGACCTATGTTCCAGCTCGTCACTGCTTTCAACCTAAGGTTAGGTTTGTTACTTACTCAGTACATGGGGTCGGTTGTACTGATACTACACTTCTATGCATTGCGTGCAGATGTTGGCTGCGGGTCTTGCTGTGCTCGAGGGTTGCTGGATTTGAAGATGTACCCGCGTCTATGTCGTAGCTACCTCTGTTGTTCGAGATAGTCTTATATTAAATTGTGCTGTTTATACACTTTCCAAACAGATTGTCTATTTATTTCACTTCTGCATTTATAAACTCTATTCTTAGAAGCTCATGACTTGTACTACCAGCCCTTGGGAAATGTAATAGATCCAGATAATTTATTTTTGATTAATGGACTTATTAATGTTATTGGAATTTGATAGTTATTAGTTAGCTTACCTAGCGAGTTGGGTTAGGTGCCATCACGACTAGTGGATTTTGGGTCGTAACATTTTCTTTACTAACACACTCAATGGTTTCTTTTAAGTCAAATACTACCACCATTAGATCATCTCTTTCGTGTTCTATGCTAGTGATTTTCTCAGCTAAGGCATCCTTTTCATTTTTCATATTATCCATTGTTTCTTTCAAATCAACTACAACAACTACCAGGTCATCTCTGGTTTGTTCAACATCTCCTAATTCCATAACTAGAGCATCCTTATCATTTATAAGACTATAATAAGTATCAATTAACACATTTGCTAATGACATGAATTTTTTAGGAGAGTAGGATTTCCGATTTCTCTGAACATCAAAAAAATTTACCTCATCATTTTCTTCATCCTTATCGTCAAAAATTGAGTCATACTCAGTTGTTTCACTTTCCACTTCCATCATCGAACTATCACCACCATCATTTTCTTCTTCAGACTCGCTGGAGGAGTCTCCTCATGCTGCAAGAGCTTGCTTCACAATGTTGTCAGTGGCATTTTTTCTTTTCAAGCGTTTATCAGGAACCGGGTTCCTCTTGGCTGATTTGTCTAAGTTGTGCTTGAAATGATCTTGCTTTAGGAGAGGGAAGTCCTTGATGAAGTGTCTTGGCTTCCCACATTTATGACAAATGTCATAATTCTTTGGCTTGCTAGAACTACCCCTTTTTGGGATACCTCCATTCCTGCGAACCATTTTCTGAAATCTTCTTGTCAGGTATGCCATATCACTGTCTTCACCACTTGAGTCATTGATTTCTGTCTTAAGAACCAGGTTCTTTTTCCTTTTTGGTTCTCTCCTTTCACTGTCCTTCTTCTTCTTCTTCATTTCATAAGTCTTCAAATTTCCAACAAGCTCGTCTATGGTCAGTGTCTGCAAATCCTTAGCCTCAGTAATGGCGTTTACTTTACTTTGCCAAGAGCTGGGCAGCACACTGAGGATGTTTCTTACAAGCTTGTTTCTGGGAATGATTTCACCAAGAGAGTGCATCTCATTGATGATGGAGGTGAATCAAGTGTGCATATCTTGAATGGATTCATAGTCCTTCATTCTGAAGAGCTCATATTCAATGGTGAGCATGTCGATCTTGGATTTCTTAACTTGTGTGGTTCCCTCGTGAGCTGTGTGTAGGACTTCCCATATTTCTTTTGTAGATTGACAAGTAGATATCCTGTTGTATTCATCAAGACCTATTCCTCATACAAGAATTTTCTGAGCACGAAAATTCTTCTTTATGGCTTGTCGATCAACAACATTGAACTCCTTTCTTGTCTTAGGAACTGTTACAGTTGGATCTCCAACCATATTAGTAGGGACAAAGGGTCCATCACAGATAACGTCTCATATCTCAGAGTCTTCAGCCATGATGAAATCATGCATCCTAGTCTTCCACCACCCATAATATTAACCATTGAACCTAGGTGGCCTGTAGGTAGACTGACCTTCTTCAAATTTTGGTGGAGCAACCATTAGATCATTTCTAAGTGTTAACCTGATAGAAAGAACCTGCTCTGATACCAATTGAAAGGATATAAGGATCCACCAAACTATATAAAGACCAGGTCCTTTACACACACAACAAAATATAAATAACACTGATAGCTTTTACGTGAAAAATTCCCGGCTCAATGGGAGTAAAAATCACGACCTACACTTGTAGGATTTCAACATGACTATGAGCAACTTTTAGATTACAAACTATGTAACCTAGGAATTAACTACTTAATCCCTCACTAACTTGTAACACACCTATTACAAGCCAATTTGTAATACACCTATTACAAAGACTTCAACACATGGCTACCTCTAGTCACGACACAAACACTGAAGTTTATGGTTTACAAGGGTTTCCTAATCAATGCTTCTAGAAAAGCCAAATAAGAATTACAATGAAGAACTATTACAAAGTTGCAACTCAACTACAGACATACAAAAGACTTGATAGAGGAACTGGTCCGTAGCTACGGTGTACTTTGTTCTTGATGCACTGGAGAATTGTTGTTCTTGATAATCAATCACTTGGAGTGCTTGAGTAAATTCTCTAGTGTTCAAGTGATGTTTTGTTATGTGATTAATGTTAATATAACATTGATGACATCACTTGAATGATGTAAGCACTTAATGGTACAAGGTCCTTCTCAGTGAAAATGATTGTTGTACTGTGCTATACTGTTTGCGTATGTAGTGAGTCACTTTCCAGCTGTGGAGAGTTGACTTCTTACAGTCACTAGGAGAACCCAAGATCATCTGTTCCCATGTCGATTCTTTGGATTCTGAAGTTCTATCTGCAGTTTTGGCAACTCTCTCTAGCTTGAGTAAGGTTATTTTCATGCGCTTGATAGTGTGTACCAAAAGTGCATCAGGTTCCTTATCTGGTTCTTGACAATAAGTTTGTTAGATCATCAAAACATAAAACAAAGGTACTTATAACCTATCATCTCGTTTGTTGCCTTGGAATTAGTTTTCTAATTATTTGTCTTGCCATTACTTGCTACCAGGGCTTCTCTCACCTTCTTTAGCAGAGGGTGTATCGGGAACAAACTCTCTGCCCTCTCAGGTAAGGGTAAGGTTGCGTACATCCTACCCTCCCCAGATCCCACTTGTGAGATTATACTGAATGATTGTTGTTGTTGTTGTAATATATCAATAAGAAATGTAAGATTAAGAACAAATGTAGTAGAACTCTTTCTTTGCTCTTTCTTGGTGTGTTTTCTACCAATGTAAATTGCCATGCTTTTATAGGCAAGAAAATCTATCTTGAATAGTGCAAAGATAGATAGTAGGAAAATCTATCCTCACACTATTTACAACACTCCCCCTTGGATTTTCATGTAAAATGAAAAAATGACTCATAGACCTCACTAGGGAAAAACTCATTGGGAAAAAATCCTAGTAAAAGAAAAGAATACATAGTTATTTTCAATATGCATTACTTAATGTATCATTAAAAATATTATCAGGAAAACCTAGTGAGATAAAACCTTGGTTAAAAAAAAAAATAGTGCAACGCATATTTTACTCCCCCTGATGAAAAAATTACTTTAATGTCTCGAAGACGACGCATTCCAATCTTGTATATCAGCTTTTCAAATATTAAGTTTGGTAATGCCTTAGTAAACAAATCAACTAAATTATCACTTGAACGAACTTGTTGAACATCTATTTCACCATTCTTTTTAAGATCTTGAGTGAAAAAGAATATCGGTGAAATATGTTTGTTCTATCTCCTTTGATATATCCTCCTTTCAATTGAGCTGTGCATGCAACATTATCTTTATACAATATTGTTAGAATATTCTCTTTCGAAGAAATACCACATGTTTCTTGAATGTGTTGAGTTATCGATCTCAGCCAAACGCATTCTCGACTTGCTTCGTGAATGTCTATTATCTCTACATGTTTTGAAGAAGTAGCAACCATAGTTTGTTTTGTCGAATGCCATGATATAGATGTACCTCCACTTGTAAATAAATAGCCTGTCTGAGATCGACCTTTGTGTGGATCAGATAAATATCCTACATTTTCATAACCAATCAATGATGACTTGGATTCATTTGAATAAAATAAACCCATATCAATGGTCCCTCGCAAGTATCTGAATATATTCTTAATACCATTCCAGTGTCCTTGTGTTGGTGAATAATTAAATCTTACTAACAAGCTTACCGAGAAAGCTATATCTGGTCGAGAATTGTTGACAAGATACATTAATGCCCCAATTTCACTAAGATATGGTATTTCGGCACCAAGAAGCTCTTCATAATTTGTCATGAGGTCGGAATGGATATTTATTTATATCAAGTGATCTTACAACCATCAGTCTACTCAATGGATGTGCTTTATCCATATAGAATCGCTTTACGATCTTTTCGGTGTATGTTGATTGATGGACAAAAATTCCATCTTTCATATACTCAATTTGTATTCCAAGACAAAATCTAGTTTTTCCAAGATCTTTCATTTCAAATTCTTTCTTAAAACAGTCTACTGCTTTTGGAAGCTCTCCAAGAGTTCCAATGATATTCAAATCATCAACATACACAACAATTATAACATTCATATCTAGACCTTTTTTAAAGACACAAGGACAAATTGAATCATATTTGTACCCTTCTTTCAACAGGTACTCACTCAGGCGATTATACCACATGCGCCCTGATTGTTTCAATCCGTATAAGGGTTTATGAAGTTTTATTGAACAAGTTTCTCGAAAGATTTTATATGCTTCAAACACTTTAAATCCTTCTGGAATTTTCATAAAGATTTCATTGTCTAATGAGCCATACAAATAGGTCGTGACAACATCCATTAGACACATATCAAGTTTTTCATGCACTGCCAGATTTATAAGATACCTGAACGTGATAGTATCCACCACAGGAGAATATGTCTCCATATAATCAATGTCAGGTCTTTGCATAAATCCTTGTGCCACAAGTCGTGTTTTATATCTAACGACCTCATTTTTATCATTTTGTTTTCGCACAAAAACCCATTTGTACCCTACTGGCTTTATACCTTCAGGTGTTCGAACTATGGGTCCAAAGACTTCATGTTTTCCAAGTGAAGTTAACTCTGCCTGGCTAGCATTTTTTAATTTTGGCTAATCATTTCTTTGTCTACATTCATCGATAGATTTTGATTCAAGATCCTCATCTTTTTGCATTATTTCTACAGCAACATTATAAGCAAAAATGTTAGCAATAACAATATTTTTTTTGTTCCATCTTTTTTCCGTTGAGACGTAACTTATTGATATCTCTTCATTCTCATTATTTTCAGGTACCTGGACCTTCCCTAAGGTCTTATCATTTGTTACGTCTTGGGGATCTTCTTGAGCCATTACCTCCGTGTTATGATCACTTTGATCGTTTGCTCCTTTTCTTATTCGAGGATTTTTATCTTTAGAACCGATTGGTCTACCACGTTTCAAGCGTGTCTGTGACTCATTTGCTTTAGTTGATTGTCCTGCCGGGATGTCAAATCGAATTGGAGCATTAACAACTGCAATATGTGACTTAGTCACCCTTGGTAGGTCAGTGAATGCATTTGGCAATTGATTTGAAATATTTTACAAATGAATAATCTTTTGAACCTCTTGTTCACATTGATTTGTTCTAGGATCTAAATGAGACAGTGAGAATGCATTCCAATCTATCTCCTTTTTCAACTGCTGATTTTCTTCCCCTAATGTTGGGTATACCATTTCATCAAAATGGCAATCAGAAAATCTTGCCATAAATAAATCTCCAATCATCCGCTCGAGATATTTTATAATAGAAGGAGATTCATGTCCAACATATATCCCCAACCTTCTTTTAAGACCCATATTTGTGCGTTGTGGTGGAGCAATTGGAACATATATCACACAACCAAAGATTCTAAGATGGGAAATATTTGGCTTCTGACCAAAAACCAATTGCAATGGGGAGACTTTATGATAATTTTTGGCCTTATTCGCAGAAGTGCTGCTGCATGCAAAATAGCTTGAGCCCATACTGATATGAGAAGCTTTGTTCTCATAAGCATTGATCTAGAAATTAATTAGAGGCGTTTGATCAATGATTCCGCTAGACCATTTTGTGCATGAACATGATCAACCAGATGCTCAATTGTTATCTCAGTAGATATGCAATAATCATTAAGGACTTGGGATGTAAACTCACATGCATTATCAAGATGAATTGTCTTAATTGCATAATCTGGAAATTGTGCTCTTAGCGTTATTATTTGAGCCAACAATCTCGCAAATGCCATATTGTGAGTTGATAGTAAGCACACATGTGACCATCTTGTAGATGCATCTACTAAAACTATATAATATCTGAATGACCCTGCCACGACCCAAAATACATTAGCGGTAGTGATGGCGCCAGACACCACTGTCAGGCAAGCCAATACCAAGACGTTGCTCAAATTCTCATTTTAGTAGTTTTGAAATCATTTATTTTCATTACATTAAATAACAATTAATGAACTTTATTGAGTAAATAACGATGTCTTAACAAAATTCAGATAGTAATCAAAGTCCAAAGTCATCCCAGAACCCGGTGTCACAAGTGCATGAGCAATTTCTAGGAAGCAAACGAGATACAATAACCGTCCGAAATACAAATGGGACAGTAAAAAAAATACAACACAATACTCCGAAGGAGACTCTACTGGCTGCGGGTCGTCTCGAGAGGTTGCAGCTCACCTAAGTCCCCATATCAACCATGCCACTGCGTCAAGCTAGGCCACTAGATATGCTTGTGCCTCTGCAATAAAAATGCACAACAAGTGTAGTATGAGTACGAAAAACAACGTGTACTCAGTAAGTATCCTGCCTAACTTCGAGGAGGTAGTGACGAGAGGTCGACTTTGACACTTAATAGAGGTCAAATTAACATGATCAAGTGTGACACTAAGAATGGATGTCATAATTAATTAACAAATATCGACAGGAAGGATCAACTTCTTTCATATAGACAAATTTTAGTCTCCGTCATTTTAGTTGGCAATTTATATTTTCAGTTCATTAAACGGTTCAATTTACAGAAAGTACCCAACAAATATCATGCACAAGAAATGCTGAGGTCGTATGATCTGGTCCAACATAAATGTAAAATGTGCCCTACCGGAGGGTCGAACAGGGCGAACCACAAATGCATCTATTACCCCGCTCGTGAATCATACGTGCGACGCGGTCAATTATAAATAATAGAGTTACCCTGCTCGCGAATCATACGTGCGGCGCGGTCAATTATAAATAATAGATTTATCCCGCTCGCGAATCATACATGCGACGCAGGTACTCGTAGATACACACATTCAAACAGTCAATCCATACTTTATCAGGAAACACTTATCCAAGGGGAATTCAATTCTCTTTTCACGATTCAGAAAAAAATAAAGTTTAACTTATTTAGAAAATTCATTTACTAATTTGATGTGACTTAAGTAATTTAAATTGTCAATAAGGTTACAAATAATTCAAGTACATCATGCTTTCGGGTCCTAGACTACCCAGACTTAAGTACAATAGTAGCTACGCACGGACTCTCGTCACCTCGTGCGTACATAGCCCTCCACAAATAGAAGCACGTAATCAATTATTTCACCTAAGGGGACAAATTCCCTCTCACAAGGTTAGAAAGGAGACTTACCTCGCTCCGAAGTTCCATAACCGACATTCCACGCCCTTCGGATGACTCAAATCAATGCACAACACTCCAAAACTAGCCAATAATTATGCAAATCCATTAATATATACTCAATTACTCATTATAATCCAATTTACAATAATTCCTAACCCCAATCAAAAAGTTGATAAAATTACCCTCGGGCCCACGTGCCCGGATTCTGAAAATTTTCGAAGATAACTTTACCATAACTTCACGAACTCAAATATATAATTTACTCTCAGTTTCATTCCAAATTTTGTGGTCAAAATCCAAAAATTCAAATTTTCTAGGTTTTACTTCAAAATCCAACCTTTCTACAAATTTCCTTGTCTAAATCCATATATGAACCTTGTATTTACTCAAAACTAGTAAAACCACTTACCTCATGCTTTGTGATGAAAATGGTACCCCAAAGTTTCTCCAAAAATCGGCTCCTTGAAAGAAATGAAGCGAAATGAGCCAAAACCCCGATTCTAAGAGGACACTGCCCAACCCCAATTTTCGCACCTGCGGTCACTGGACCGCTTCTGCGGTTTCGCAGGTGCGGCCCAACCACCGCTTCTGCGGTCTTCCACCTGACCCCTCAACTCCGCGTCTGTGGCTCCCCGTGCGGTCCCGCTTCTACGGATCTCGACCGCATCTGCGGCCCACGCCTTCCCAAGCAAAATCTGCTTTTGCGAGTCCATTCCCGCTCCTGCGGGCTCGCACCTGCAGCCCTGTTCATGCAGGTGCGACCAAACCAGATGCTCAGTTGCAGCAGCCCTTTCTCAAACCCCATTTTCGACCCGTTAACCACCCGAGGCCCCCGGGACCCCGTCCAATCACACCAACCAGTTCCAAAACATAATACGGACCTGCTCGAGGCCTCAAATCACATCAAACAATGCCAAAACCATGAATCACAGTCAAATTCAAGATTAATGAACTTTAGAACTTCCAACTTCAACATTCGATGCCGAAACCTATCAAATCACGTCCAATTGACCTCAAAATTTGCACACAAGTCACATTTGACATTACAGACCTACTCGAACTTCCAGAATCAGAATCCGACCCCGATATCCAAAAGTCCACTTCCGGTCAAACTTCTCAAAAACCTTCAAATTTGTAACTTTAGCCAAATGACTCGAAAATGACCTATGGATCTCCGAATTTACTTCCAATCGCGCTCCCAAATCCCAATACCAGAATGACCATTCGGAGCTATTACCCGACTCAGAATCCCAAACGGACATCGATAACACTGAAATGCACTTCAACCCTAATTTATGAAATTCTTCTAAAATTCTAACCTCCGCAATGTGCGTCGAATGCTCTCGGGTCATCCAAAACTCGATACGAACATACGGCCAAGTTTGAAATCATCATACGAACCTGTTGGAACTTTCAAATCTCGATTCCGAGGTCGTTTACTCAAAGTTTTGACCTTAGTCAATTTTCCAACTTAAAGCTTTTGAAACGAGAATTCTCTTTCCAAAATCAACTCCAAAAACTTCCCGAATCAAATTCTGACTATGCGTACAAGTCATAATACCTGAGGTGAAGCTGCTCATGGCCTCAAACTGCCGAATGACGTTCTAGCACTCAAAACGACTGGTCGGGTCGTTACATTCTCTCCCACTTAAACATACGTTCGTCCTCGAACGTGCTAAGGACTGCACTGGAGTAGTCCAAAATCACTGTTTAGCACCTCGTGCACCTACCGGTGCTACCACCATTCAGTTGAACACACTAGCTTGATCAAATATGAAGATACCCTCTTTTATTTAGGCAAATAAGATTAGAACCCAATTCTAACTCCCAAAATTCTCTACAAGGCCTGCTTCCAACCTACGAATACCGTATCAATCACCACGCAATGCACCGGCACATGATTGCATACCTATGCTGAATTCACACTATGCACTGCATAACGCACATGACCATAACGGCATCCGCTAATAGAAATAACCGGAATTCCACAAATCTGACGCTCCCAATGTACCTCATGACATATACATATCTTGTTCTAACCCTTTGCAATACCTCCACGACGGAGGGGGTGCGTAGAAATTCATAACCAACTGTCGAATCAACAAATCATTGACTCTATACTCCTGACAAGAACCTTTACATCCTCATGGACCAAATAATGTCATTTGCTCCTTAATACACTTCACATAATCTGATTGCATTGATCCCAGATCCAATAATCTTGTCTCATCTAGTACGAATTACTCAGGAAATAAGCCGCCCCAGACATGACCAACAGTCTCACATGATGCCTCAATGTGCCATTAAACTATAAACTCGAACGTGATTCATAAAGAAAATGAATTCTGGAAGGAACTACTCAACCCACATAACTAATATGAACTTTTCTCAGAAAAGGGGATACAAAACACACAAAAATAGAATATAAAAATCGTACTCACCATCACACTGTTGCGACGTGCAACCCGATCGACACAACATACCCGTGGCGACGTGCCACCCGATCCACATAACATTCCCATGGTGACGTGCCACGCGATCCACACATACAGTTCACATAAGGAGATACACACCTAGCTAAATTGCTCATTACAACAAAATATCGAATATCGGTCACAAGCGCACTAAGTGCATAATACCATCACTGGGGAGACAAATAGCGCCATATGCTACAAAACTCAAGTACAACTAAGGTGCGATATATGATCTGAATCTCAAGAGCCATCCTTCTCACATAACACCATCGCTACACGGAACCTCAACACATAAGAAATTTATCAAGCTGTTACACAACTCACACGACACAATATAACCTTGCATGAAATCGCCGATGATGAAACAACATCCTACGTCCGAATACTCTTCCACGAGGGGCGATATGCTGAAATGAACATATTTGGCCTGATATAGAGCCCTTATTCATATTTAAATCCACTCATAACCCTCAAGCCGATTCTGGTCGCACCGAACTAGGCTAATAGCCTTATCTGGGTCCATAATAACCCACTATTCCTCATAACACACAAGAACAACCATCATAGCCAGGACAAACTCCCACGATCCACAACCCCATGAACCGAGCGCCCTCCAGGCATAAATTCTCAAATAGCAATCTTACCACATTCTTCATACTTGGTTTAAATCTTCAATCAATCAAATGACTACATGTAACCCTTATACAATCTTCCCGCGGAATACACTCCCACGGCCTCATGCACCAGATAACAAGTCTTCACCTCCATACCACCGGCCATACAAATGCTGCAAAGCAAATCAAAAATCCGCAACCAGAACGCAAGGCCTCTTACACAAACACCGATCTGAGGTGATGTTGAAGACAATGCCAGCTTACTCTAAACATCCAAATCCCTTTCCTGCTCATCCGAGCTCGTGACATTCTTGCCGGCACTGAATCATAACCTTGATCCTCACTTCTAAATTTCATACAGCTTACTGCATCTAACATGCCAATATGCGATAACACAAGAATTTCCTCATAACTCCTAAACTACTAATAGGGTAAACACTTTATCATATAGAAACCTTTTACTTAGCTCATTTCAAGGGAACCATAGGAACACTCGAGTGAATTCTCATAACCACAGAATATGCAAATCCTCAAGTAGTGTTCTAAACCATCATAACCCTTCCGGGATGCGCCTACACATCACAGGCCATAATACTTGATTACTCCCAATTAAAACCAATTACGGCGGCCGTCAAGTCTCACACGTACCATCACCATTCAGATGCATAATCTAACCACGTTGGAGGAACTGATCACTGCCATCATCATGCCACTTCAATCATGGCTAACATATCTGACTTCTTTTAACTTATCCTTAACTATCTTAGAAACAATAATAGCTTCATTTAAAACATCGTGTACCCAAATCCGCACTCATATCGAGTGACCTTATATCACGGGACTATGCTATCTCAAATCTCACGGATCATCTCATACCCTCCAATGCTGCACCGCAAGCCAAAGAAGAAGATCATAACATCGGCGAACTTAACACACTTAATCGAGGACGACAACATCATGTCGCAGATAAAAGTTTCACCACACTTGAAAGCACCAAGTCTCACTACCCTATCAACCCAGACCCGAACATTTATAGTCCGATTGACTTTCCTCTATCGAAAATAAAATACCGATCTCTGAATCATGCACTGAGTAAACTTCCCCTTCAAGTCATTCACTGTCCTGACACGTAAGCAAGCATCTTACCATCACATCAATATTGTGCGACAACCGTTCATAAGCATCATAGAAACCTGTGCATAACCTCAAATCTCTCAGAAGTACATCTACTGAACTGAGACGCGCAAGGTGACGATAATAGCCCAAACAACATGCAGGGAGAAACATCCTACACCACATCTGTAGTACAATTACAATTACTCACCTCCCTATTTATAATCAGCGCTTCGCGTCGCATAAGATTGAATGGAAAGGAAATGAAGGCATAAGCCTCAAAGGAAATCAAACCACACGATGAGGAATCAAGAAGGGAAGTACTCCTAACAGACCTGTAGCCTCTCGAAGATAAGTACAAAGGTCTCCGTACCGATCCACAAGACTCTACTAGACTCGCTCATGACTCATGAGACCTAAGTGAACCTAGTGCTCTCATACCATGTTATCACGAACCAAAATACATTAACGGTCATGATGGCACCGGACACCGCTGTCAGGCAAGGTAACACCAAGAAGTTGCTCAAATTCTCAGTATAGTAGTTTTGAAATCATTTCTTTTCATTACATTAAATAGCAATTAATAAACTTTATTGAGTAAATAACGATGTCTTAACAAAATTCAGACAATAATTAAATTCCAAAGTCATCCCAGAACCCGGTGTCACAAGTGCATGAGCAATTTCTAGGAAACAAACGAGATACAATAGCTGTCCGGAATACAAATGGGACAATAAAGAAAGTACAACACAATACTCCGAAGGAGACTCTGCTGGATGCGGATCATCTCGAGAGGTTGCAGCTCACCTAAGTCCCCATATCAACCATGCCACTGCGTCAAGCTAGGCCACGAGATATGCCTGTGCCTGTGCAACAATAATGCACAGCAAGTGTGGTATGAGTACGAAAAATAACGTGTACTAAGTAAGTATCCCGTCTAACCTCGATGAGGTAGTGACGAGAGGTTGACTTTGACACTTACTAGAGGTCAAATTAACATGATCATGTTTGAAACTAAGCATGGATTTCATAATTAATTAACAAATATCGACAAGAAGGAACAACTTCTTTCATACAGACAAATTTTAGTCTCCGTCATTTCAGTTGACAACTTATATTTCCAGGCCATTAAACAGTTCAATTTACAGAAAGTACTCAGCAAATATCATGCGCAAGAAATGCCAAGGTCGTATGAACCGGTCCAACATAAATGTAAACTGTGCACTGCCGGAGGGTCGAATGACGCGAATCATAGATACATATATTACCCCGCTCGCGAATCATACGTGCGACGCAGTCAATTATAAATAATAGAGTTACCCCGCTCGTGAATCATACGTGCGACGCGGTCAATTATAAATAATAGATTTATCCCGCTCGCGAATCATACATGCGACGCAGGTACTCATAGATACACACATTCAAACAGTCAATCCATACTTTATCAGGAAACACTTATCCAAGGGAAAGTTAATTCTCTTTCACGATTAATAAAAAAATAAAGTTTAATTTATTTAGAAAATTCATTTACTAATTTGATGTGACTTAAGTAATTTAAATTGTCAATAAGGTTACAAATAATTCAAGTACGGCATGCTTTCGGGTCCTAGACTACTCGGACTTAAGTACAATAGTAGCTAAGCATGGACTCTCGTCGCCTCGTGCGTACGTAGCCCCCACAAATAGTAACACGTAATCAATTATTTCACCTATGGGGACAAATCCCCTTTTACAAGGTTAGAAAGGAGACTTAGTTCGCTCCGAAGTTCCATAACCGACATTCCACTCCCTTCCGATGACTCAAATCAATGCACAACGCTTCAAAACTCTCCAATAATTATGCAAACCCATTAATATATACTCAATTACTCATTATAATCCAATTTACAATAATTTCTAACCCCGATCGAAAAGTTGAAAATCACCCTCGAGCCCACGCGCCCGGATTCCAAAACTATCACGAACTCAAATATATAATTTACTCTCAGTTTCATTCCAAATTTTGTGGTCAAAATCCAAAAATTCAAATTTCTAGGTTTTACTTCAAAATCCCAACTTTCTACAAATTTCCTTGTCTAAATCCATATATGAACCTTGTATTTACTCAAAACTAGTAAAACCACTTACCTCATGCTTTGTGATGAAAATGGTACCCCAAAGTTGCTCCAAAAATCGGCTCCTTGAAAGAAATGAAGCGAAATGAGCCAAAACCCCGATTCTAAAAGGACACATTTGACATTACGGACCTACTCCAACTTTCGAAATCAGAATCCGAACCTGATATCCAAAAGTCCACTTCCGATCAAACTTCTCAAAAACCTTCAAATTTCTAACTTTAGCCAAATGGCTCCAAAATGATCCGCGGACCTCCGAATTTACTTCCGATCGCACTCCCAATACCAGAATCACCATTCGGAGCTATTCTCAGAAACGGAATCCCAAACGGACATCGATAACACTGAAATGCACTTCAACCCAAATTTATGAAATTCTTCTAAAATGCTAACCTCTGCAATGTGCGCCGAAACGCTCCCGGGGTCATCCAAAACCCAATCCGAACATACGACCAAGTCCGAAATCATCATATAAACCTGCTGGAACTTTCAAATCCCGATTCTGAGGTTGTTTACTCAAAAATTTAACCTTAGTCAATTTTCCAACTTAAAGCTTCTGAAACGAGAATTCTCTTTCCAAATAAAATCCAAAAACTTCCCGAATCCAATTGCGACCATGCGTACAAGTCATAATACCTGAGGTGAAGCTGCTCATGGCCTTAAATTGCCGAACGACGCGCTAGAGCTTAAAACGACCGGTCGGATCGTTACAGACCCACATGGAGGGTGAATGAGCTCACATACATCACCCTATATATGTTCCAGAAATACAGGGGATTACATCCTAACTTTAATAGTTTATGGTCTAATAATTAATTTTCCTTGAGAACATGCAACACAAGAGAATTTCTTAAATTGAAGAATCTTATGGTTTTTCATTGAATGTCCATGTGAATTCTCAATTATTTTACGCATCATATTAGAATCAGGATGGCCCAACCGGTCATGCCAAATAATAAAATTTTCTTGATTAGTAAACTTTTTATTTAGTATGGCACGTGTTTAAATCCTGCTAATACTTGTGCAGTATAAGCCTGAGGAAAGAGCAAGTAACATTTCAAGCACATATTTCTTACCAGACATTATTGTAGTAATACAAAGATATTCAATCTTTTCATCATTTGTAATCTCAATATGGCAGTCATTTTGGAGAATATCTTTGAAACTTAATAAGTTTCTTTGAGATTTACTACGATATATTGCTTCATCAATAACCACATTTGTTCTTCCTGGTACTAATAAATTGGCTCTTCCAGAACCTTCAATTAGTTTTGTACTATGGATATTGTATTAACATTGACTTCTTTCATTACCAAATAAGAGAAATATCTCTTATCTCTTAAAATAATATGTTGTAGCACTATCCAGAAGACATATATCATCTTTATTAATCTTGATTCCAACTGAAGACTGGAAAATTTTCATATTCTTCATAAAAAATCAAAAAGTACATTATAAGAAATATGAAAGACAAATATAAAAAACATTAATAAATTCATTAGGAATGTAGAAACTTACACATGATGCATTAGGAAAATACACTTAAGAAAAATAAACTAGTTGCAAAGATAAAAAATTGACCACTTTCTTATAGCTTCATTCCCCAGTAAGATGATTAATTCTTCAGCCAATATCCTCAAAGAAGTTTTTAGCTTCTAAATGAGTAATATTTGCTAGGCTTCCAAAATCATCATCTTTATATGCAAGATGTGCCTCATAATCATATTTGTTTGAGGGACCTGCTTCATCATCATTATTTTGAAAGGTCAAGTGTGCCTCCACATTATTTTCTTTCTTTCGAAGAGATGCTTGATAAAGTTTGACAAAATTATCTGGCGTACGACAAATGCGTGCTCAATGACTTTTCATACCACATCGGTGACACATACTAATTTTACCTTTTGAAAGATTAATTTGAGAACCCCTATTGTTCTTCTGTTTATTTTCACTATAATGACGATAATTATTCCATGTTCACGTCTACGACCATGCCCACTGCCACGGTAATTATTTTGTTTTCTTTCATACTCACCACACTCAAGATCGCTAAAAGAATGGTAGAAAGAATACAAGAGAATTGTTAAGGGAAGCTTTGTATTAGAGAACTTGATTGTTTTGCTTGACGTAGTCACGTATGCTCCCTGTTTGATTCAACTCCCTAAGTTTGCACCTTGCCTCGTACAAGACATTGTTTAGAAAGAATTGTCGCTTGAACTTGGTTTTGAACTGATCCCATGTGCTAATAGTACATAGACCTTTATCCACGTCGACCATCTTCCTTCTCCACCATAGCATTGTAGTCTCTGAGAGGTATAACACTGCACTGTTGATCATGGCCTCGTTGTCCCTCACTTTTCCATGCTTGAAGTAGTTCTCCAAGTGCCAAAGGAAGTTTTTCACTTCTTGTGCATCACGAACACCTTTGAACACCGGGGGTTTGGGAGCCTCGATCTTAGCCTCCCTCGTCACCACAACATTGTTGCCTGCCTCGTTCACGCCAGCACTAACATGCTCCTCGAGTGACTCTATCGTTTCCTTCATAACATCGATAGTACTCAAAGTCTCCATGAGTTTTCACTCAAAGGCAGTGATGGTTTACTTTAGTTCCATCTTGGTCTTTGTACGTTCCTCCAAGTCATTTCGAATACTCTTAATCTCTTCAAGAGTGTGCCCCTCAAGAACGCTAAGGATGCCTTCCACCTTCCTCAAGAGTTGGCCAAAGATCATTATTCGAATACTGCTACAACATTCACTTCCAGGAATGGAGCTGACCCAGTGGGACATGATTCATAATTTTTCATCAATAGAGAATTATTCCGCTCTGCCACAAGTAGGCATGTGATTAACTCAGAATATTTCTTAAAATCTTTTTCACGGTGTTGCTGTTGTAGCACCACAATTGAAGCGTGAAAAGTAGAAAATATTTTTTCTAATAAGTCCTCATTTGTGATAATGTCTCCACATAATTTTAATAGAGAACTTACTTTAAAGATAGCAGAATTATACTCACTTACAATTTTAAAGTCTTGCAACCTTAAATGTATTCACTCATACCGAACTTTCGGTAATACCGTAAGTTTTATGTGGTCATATCGATCCTTCAAATTAATCCATAATTCAAGTGAATCTTTACGTTTAAATATTTAGTTTTTAACCCTTCATGTAGATAATGACAAAGGAAAATTATGGCCTTCGCTTTATCCTGATTTGATGCTTCATTTCCTTGTATAATAGTATTTTCAAGACCTTTAGCGTCAAGGTGAATTTCAGCATCAAAGATCCATGATAAATAGTTCTTCCCGGTAATGTCTAGTGCCACGAATTCAAGCTTCGACAAGTTTGACATATTGAAACTAATCACAAAAGTAAATGGGTTAGAAAGAATAAAAATACATTTCAATGAAAATATACTTGTAAAAAAAATCAGACAGCTAATTTAGAAGTTGATCACTTCAAACATGTAGTATAAAAAAGAGAGAGGCGTAAGTAACATATAATATATATATGTCAAATAAACAAGAATTATGGAGTATATGAATAAACACGAAGAGATTATTCAGTATGGTAAAGAAAAGCAATTTATTATAAACGGGGATTTGAGGAATAACCATATGCGGGTGATAAGAGTGAATGTATTCAAATATTACCTTCCACCAATTTTAAATTAATTTAAACTAGTAGTACGATTATTACTTTGTCACGACCAAAATCTATAAGGTCGTGATGACGTCAAACATCCCCAGGCAAACTAATCATTAATTAATTGAAATGATTTCCTGTTTTGGCATTTATAAAAATCATTATCTTTCACTTATTACATAATAACTAAATAGAATCCGTTAAGAAAATACGATGGTTTTAAATGTTCCATTTTGTAAAATATAGCCCAAACACATCCTAGAACCCGGTGTCACCAGTACATGAGCAATTTCTATAAGAATTTATACAATCATCACAAAGCTTGTCCGAAATACAAATTGAACAAGGAATTTAAAATGAAAATAAATACAGTATGAGGGAGACTCTGTCAGCTGCGGAACGCCTCCGGATGATGCAGCTCGCCTAAGTCTCCAAATATGCCACATCGCTATGAAAGTACCAGTGCAATAAAAATGCACATCAAGTGTAGCATGAGTACGAAAACAACGTGTACTCAGTAAGTCGCTCGCCTAACCTCAGAGAGGTAGTGACGAGAGGTAGTGACGAGAGGTCGAATTAGACACTTGCTAGAGGTCAATTTAGTATATTCGAGTGTGACACTAAGCATGATTTATCATAGGCAATTTATTAAAAACATGAATAAATAAGATCAACTCCTTCCACATTAACACTTTAAATATTCGTCATATTAATAACATTTAATCAACATGGGTGATTTAATCAAATAATAAATAATCAATCGGAAGGAACAACTTCTTCCAAAACTCTTTAATAACTTTAAATCTCTATCATTTCAGTTGACAACTTAAAATTACAGGCCAGTAATCAGGCAAAATCACAGCAAATACGCAGTAAATATCATGCGCAAGCAATGCCGAGGGTCGAACGATGCAGACCAAAAATATTAAACTGTGCATTGTCGAAGGGTCGAACGACTCGAACCATAGATGCATCTATCTGCCCCACTCGCGAATCGATCATGCGACGCAGTTATACATAAATACAGGGTTATCCTGCTCGCGAATCATACATGCGACTCAGGCACCCGTAGATACACATATTCACACAATAAGTCTACATTTTTATCAAGAAATCATTTTCTCAGGAAAGTGGTAAAATTCTTCTTAAAGGAACACGAGAAATAACATTTAAACCTTTGTTTTGAAACTCATTTGCCAAGTTTAATAATATTCAATAATATAACCTTATCAGGTATACAATTATCCACAGAGGAAATCAATTTTATTTCTAAATGATTAAGAAAATAAACTCTAGTCTTCTTAGATATTCAATTACTATTTTGATCATATTAGCAGTCTAATATTACTGGCAAGATCACAAATACCACAAGTAAGGCATGCTGGTGGGTACTAGTCTGCCCGGACATGGCATAATAGTAGCTACGCACGGACTCCCGTCACCTCGTGCGTACGTAGCCCCCGAAGATAATAGCACATACTTAATTAGCTCACCTAGGGGGACAATTTCCCCTCACAAAGTTAGAAATGAGACTTACCTCGCTCCGAAATTCCATAACCGGCCTCCAAGCCCTTCCAATGACTCAAATAGTTGCACAACGCTCCGAGACTATCCAAATAACTGTTACATCCAATATTTTAATATTAGGATGAGTCGTAGTAATCTATATGAATTCGAAGGGATAATGTATGTTAGAAGGTTATAGAGGGTTAAGACATTATTATTATGAGACCCTGTAAATTTACAACCTTAATATTGTTAGATAGTATGTTAGTGTGGTATTTTATTTTAAGTGGAGTATTTTAGTAAAAGTTTTATAAATATAATTTTGGATAGTTACCATTATTACTATTTTCGGATATGGTAAATTATACACATAATATAAGAAAGTTTATGAGATTTTCTTTATTATAAGGATTATAAATTTTTTTCTCACAAGAAAAGAAGGTGATCTTTTCACCATTTTAAGAATTAAGCGTACGAAAAGTTGTACTCTTTATATGAGATTAGAAGAATTATAAGTGGAGAAAATATATGTGTTTTTTTTACATGGAAGTTTTAATAAAATAATAGTGTATGTATTGATTTTATATGGTACCACATGACCATAATAGTAAGATGTATAAAGTTTATTAAAAGTGAGTAGTATTTTAAGTAGTTTGAAATAATCTCTAATTATATGGATAATTGATTAATTATCGGTAATGAGTTATTACCTAATTAATTAATTAATTATTGAGTAAAATTTAAATCCCCCAACAAAGGAATTACGTGGCAGCCCTCCCATGCCAAGAGTGAGACTCACAAATCTTGTTGAAAGGTGGCAAAATTATAAATATGGGACTTGGCATTCTTCAAAAAACGTGAGTCACCTATATATATTCATAACTTTTAGCAAGTGTATACTTTCATATTAACAAAGATTTCAATCCATTGCAGAGTAAAGTATTGCCTTCTCTTCTCATTAAATAAAATTCGAACTCATATTTTCATTTTCCCAAAAACTTCTGAAAGCGGTTACCACTGTTGGGGTTTTAATATTGTGATTCAAATTTTAAATAAATAGTTATTTCATGAAGTAACATACTTTCAAAAGAAAACACGTCAGTATGCTCGTGTATCTTTGTGAATACTCGCATGATGAAGAAGTCGGAAACAGTTTATTGCTCGTGGGCTTGATCTCATATCTCTTCTCTTGTTTTGAAAGCTTAGTACTATTGTGTACAAGACCCTGGACTAAATTCACCGTCTATGGCTCCCTGGGCACTGGTGATTACATTTAAAAGTACATATTATCAAGATTCTTTTTTTCAAAATATAAATGGAAGTGTCTAATCGAGAGTTAGCATCTCTGAGGGACTAAAAGATCGTCGAGAGAATCGGCTCAAGTATGTTAAGGCTATTCCTTCTTTATTTTGGCATGGTCCAAATTATACCGAAGAAACGAGCAAATACACAGTTTCTATAAATTACTCTATTCATATAAACAGTATGGGCGTCTATATTCTTGATTTCCCATGAGAATTATTATTATTTTCTGTTTATGGGTCTCAGAATAATACGCAGTTGGAAAAGTTTATCCGGAAGGAATATTGAGATTATTACGTACTTTTCATGCATTTCATACATGTGCATTGACCTATGACCAGATGGAGTTATATACGCGTATATATGTAAATATATGTATATGTGATATGGGAAAAGGTTACGGCGTTATATATGCACCACCACCTGATCAGTTGATATATGAAGATGATGTTGCCCACAGTGGCTGAAATATGATTCAAACGGCGTTATATACGCGTATATATGTATGTATATTCAAACGGCTTTATATACGCGTATATATGTATGTATATATATGTATATGGGATATGGGAAAGGTTATGGCGTTATATACGCACCACCACCTGATCAGTTGGTATACGATGATGATTTTGCCCACAGTGACCGATATGATATGATGGGATGCCCTCAGAGGCTGATGATGTTATGGAACATGTATCTATGCACGACATGACATTCATATGCATATGCATGACGCTAAAAGTAATTTATGATTTACAAAGCTATTCGGGCTTACAAGTTGAGTCATGTGTTCTATATTTCTTCCATGTCTCTTATGTACTTATTTATGTGCCTTACATATTCGGTACATTATTCGTACTGATGTCCCTTTTGCCTTGGGACGCTGCGTTTCATGCCCGCAGGTCCCGATAGACAGGTCGAGAGCCCTCCAAGTAGGCTATCAGCTCAGCTAGATGTTGGTGCACTCCATTTGCTTCGGAGTCACTTGTTTGATTAGTATGATTTAGACAGGTATTGTTTGGTATGGCGGGACTCTATCCAGACCTTTATGACATTTATGTACTCTTAGAGGCTTGTAGACACATGTCGTATACGTGGAAGATTGTACAGCCTTATCGGCCTATGTTTTGAGTTTATAAATGATTATGTTGGCCTATTAGGCCCATATGTCACGTGTGTATGTTGATGTAATAAGAATGATATGTTACGTTGGTACTCGGTCGAGTAAGGTACGGGGTGCCCGTCGCAGCCCATCGGTTTGGGTCGTGACAATAATGACAAACCAATGAAATATAATTAATATTTACAATAATTCCAAATTATATAATTTTCCAACTCCGCTCGGTGAATTGACCAAAATGCTCTCGGGTCCACGTGCCCGGAATTCGAAATTTCTCGAAGATATATTTTACCCATAGCTTTATTAGTTCAAATACACAATTTACTCTACATTCCCTGCTCAAATTCGTGGCTAAAAATCTAAATTACCATTTCTAGATTTTCTTCAATAATTTCCCAATTTTCTCATAATCTTTCATGTTTAATCCATGCATATAACTTGTATAAATCTTAAAAACATGAAAGAATTACTTACCTAGTGATGCTTGACGAAAACCCACTCTTGAAGCTCCTCAAAGTCGTCCAAACCAAAAGAAAATGGAAGGAAATGACCAATAAATCTCGATTTTAAAACATTCTGCCTAGGCTATTTTTCGCACTTGCGATCCAAATCTCGCACCTGCGATTCCGCATGTGCGACCAAACCTCCGCACCTGCGGCTTCGCAGGTGCGGAAATATCATTGCACCTGCGCTCCCAGCCAGACCACCACTTCTTCGCACCTGCGGCCAAAGCCTCACAGGTGCGGTCACACCAGATGACAGCAATTCTAGCTCCTCTTCTAACTTCAAATATTGATCCGTTAACTATCCGGAATCCACCCGAGGCCCCCGGGACCCCGTCCAAATATACCAACCTGTTCTAAAACATAATGCAGACTTGATCGAGGCTTCAAATCACATCAACCAACATCGAAACCACGAATCGCACCCAAATCCCAACTTTATGAACTTAGAAATTTTCAACTTCTACATCCGATGCCGAAACCTATCAAATCACGTCCGATTGACCCCAAATTTTGCACACAAGTCATATTCGACATTACAGACCTGCTCCAACTTCCAGAATCGCATTCCGACCCCGATATCAAAATTTCCACTTCTGATCGGATTTCTTCAAAACCTTCAAATTTCTATCTTTAGCCAAATGACTTCAAAATGACCTTCGGACATCCGAATTCACTTCCGATTGCGCTCCCAACTCCAGAATCACCATACGAAGCTATTCCCAGACTCAGAATCCCATACGGACATCAACATCACTGAAATGCGCTTCAAGCCAAACTTAGGAAATTCCTTCAAAAATGCTGACTTCCACAATATACGCCGAAACGCTCTAGGGTAATCCAAAACCCGATCCGGACATATGCCCAAGTCCGAAATCATCATACGAACCTGCAAGAACCTTCAAATCCTGATTCGGAGGTCGTTTACTCAAAATCTCAATCTTAGTCAATATCTCCAACTTAAGGCTTCTGAAATGAGAATTTTCTTGCCAAACCAACTCTAAACTTTCCGAAATTCAATTCCGACCACACTTAGAAGTCATAATACCTGAAATGGAGCTGCTCACGACTTCAAACCGCGGAACGACGCACTAGAACTCAAAATGACCGGTCGAATCGTTACAAACCATATACGGTGATAAGAGTGAATGTATTCATATATTACGTTCCACCAATTTTAAATTGATTTAAACTAGTAGTACGATTATTACTTTGTCACCTTGGTTATCACTATTTTATTTTTGTAAAATGTCTTGAAGATAAGTTTTGCTCTACGCAAGTCCACACATATTCATGAAATTGTTTTTCTTAGTTTAACGCACCTAAGATCTATATCTTATATTTTCTTTAACAATAAGCAAGGTAAGAGAACTTCAGTAACATGATCAACTAAAATAAATGCTTAACAGTATATGAATTTGTTAATAAATAGCATACTGGTGCATATATATTACCATAAACCAAAAGAATATATAGTGATATACCTGAAGGAGAATCGAACACAACTAGGATGTAATTGTGAAAATAAGGTTGTAATCATGCTGATAATGTGTTATGAAATAAAGAATTTTAACAAAATAAAATATCAATAAGAAAAGTAAGATTAAGAACAGATGTAGTAGAACTCTTTCTTTTCTCTTTCTTGGTGTGTTTCCTACTATTTTAAATTGTCATGCTTTTATAGGCAAGAAAAGATAACTTAAAATTTATTTTGAATAATGCAAAGATAGATATATTATAGAAAAATCTATCCTCACACTATTTACCTCATGGAAATACATTCATACATTATTTACAACAAAAGTGAAAATATTTGTTGCACAGAACAAAAATTAACTAACCGAAAAAAATCAAAAATAGTCACATTTACAATCGGTAATTAAAAAATAGCTATAATTTCAAAAGCAATTGAAATTTAGTGCTACACCCCATATTTTTATACGTAAAAATGTGCCACAAATAAATTAATGAAAGCTCAGGAATGAGGTGTTACGTTATATCTCGCATTTCGTACGTAAACGTTTCATCTTCGGTTAATCGACGTAGACTCGAGGATGAGATTACCTCGAGGTTAACGTATTTACGTTATTTATAACAAGCGATTAGTAAGCGTCATAAAGGATAAATGGGTATATGAATTAAAGAAACGAGTTTCGTTGAAGGTTGCTGATTTGGAATAAAATACGGGTCGAGTGATACTACCCGATATTTATGGATTAGTACCATACAAAGTACCATATGACCGTGATAGTATGATGTATAAAGTATATTAAAAATGAATAGTATATTTAGGTAATTTAAGACAATTCTTAATTATACAGATAATTGATTAATTATCGTATAACAAAACATTACCTAATTAATTAATTAGTTTATTAGATAAGATTAATCCTTTCCCCAAAAACGTGGCAGTAAACCACAAAACCGAGAGAATAACTCTTTAGTCTACTATGACTAGGTGGCTAACTAAGAACAATTAAAATTTTAATAGGTAAAGACTTACTACAATCTTGTTCCATTTCATTTAGACAACAAAATAAAAAATGTCCAAAATCCTAAAGCAAGGAACATATCATTTCCTAGTTCGAATACTTCAAGAACAGAAGCAAAAAATTCAATCCAATTTTGCGGTTCTAAATTACAACAACACAATTCCAACGAAAATTTGTTAGAATAGTAGCAACATAAAATTTTGCAGTTCTAAAGGAGTACGGTACAATCTTCTCAAAGAGTATTATATGGAGTTTTCCCTACTGCAAATATGTTAAGGTTAATCCCTTCTTTCATTTTGGTATGATTTCGTCATTACACAAGTTTAATAACGAGGCATAAAGAAAAATTTATATCCCAGAATTTACGTATATTTTTCTAGTTTTGTAACTTGCAATATTCTCTTTATCGGGACTTCATATTCATTTGAGTATTTCCTTTTTCCAGTCAAGGAGCATAGAGTCTATATATACAGTATTACAATATTTTCATTACCATCGAGTTATAATCGATGGGCAGGCCCTATCGGAAAACCTTTGATCAGATGGTAAGTTGTATACTGAGCCTACTGTGCCCGAGCGCCTATGAGCGAGCCCAGTTGGTCGAGATACAGAGCCTAGTACGGCCGAGCGCAATGAACGAGCCTACTACGGCAGAGCTATATATATATATATACCGAGCCTTATAGGACTGGACGACTATTTTACTTATTATCTTGAAAGAGTTGAGTCAATATCAACAAGTAAGCATATCTGACTTCCAACTACTTGCAGTTATTATATTATCAGTTCAGTTTCAGCTTTCAGTATATTGCGTTACATACTCGGTACATTATTTCGTACTGACGTCCCTTTTTGCGGCGTTGCATTCATGCGTGCAGGTTTAGACAGACAGACGGGTAGGCCTCCTCATTAAGTGTTGCCCGAGTACAACTTGATTGGTAAGCTCCATGCCTTTCGGAGTTGCCAGGTCAGAGTCCCTTAGTCACAAGTTGGTACGCAAGCTTAGGTGAGGCACCGGGTGCCAGTCTCGCCCCCTCCCTCCCCCCCCCCCCCCCCCCNACACTTAGTCACTTTTCATGTAAAGATAAAATCTGAACAAAAACAATCTTAAAAATTCGAATTCCAGCATATTATGCTGGAATATTTCTATGCTTGAATTTTATAATGTACCGGAGTTCTCATAATATGCGAAAATTTATATGCAGGAGCACTATAATTTCGCATATTATGTTGGAAGAACTTTCAGTGTGTTGGATATCCAACATAATATGCTGGAAGTTTATAAGGAGGAGCTCCATAATCCCGCATATTATGCCGGAACTTTCGTGTTTCAGCAAAACATTAGCTATTTTCCATTGACTTCGCAAACACTTACTATTTTTCGATTATCAATCCGAAAAATGGCTAATCCGTGCTATTTTACAAAATTCTTTTGTGAAATACCATAGTCGCCGTCGACTCCTCCTTCTAACACCCTGGACAGACCCTAAGAGCCCAGCCGCCTCTATCATCTCCCTCACCCTCCAACGCCACCAACGAGACCAGCCGCCACCCCCTCGTCTCCATTCATCTCTACCGGCCGCCGCTCCCCCCGCCACCAGAGATACGCCGCCAGACCCAACCAGCCCCACCTCTCTAAGAAGCAAACGGCCACCATTTCAAAAACCTTGAACGGCCAACCATAAGAGAGCAGCTGCCGGAAATTCGAGCCCACGGATACACACGCAGCAGCAACCTCCATTGACACAGAAAGCAACTATCGCTCGAGAGCACCTCTTTATTTGGTTCAGTTTGTCGCTGTCCGTCCGAGGTCTTGTTTGAGGTTCGCGGTTCCGTTCGATTTCTGCGGCAATTTTATCATTTGGAGTTGGCCGTTGAATTTGTACTCACTGTCTCTTCTGATTTTGTTAAAGTAATTCCCCTCCAACAGGTTCATTCTGTTATTTCCTCTTTATTTTAATGTAATTAGTTGTGTTTGCTAATTTGTTGTCTTCTTTAACCTTTTGTGGCGAATTTGGTTTGAATCACGTTAGTTGTATCGATTTTCTTCTCAAGTCTCTTCTGTTGATTGGTCATAACAAGTTGAACGCATGTTTTATGTCAATTTTCCCATAACTAATTGTGCTTAATTTGTGTTAAATGCCTGGTTAGCATTCTGAGGAACCAATAACATGTTAGCTTAATTGTCTTTCTTCAGTTTTAAAACTCTAAAATGGGTCAGAGTGGTTTGTTTCATTTTTCCTTGTGTTATAATTTCCTCTTTCGCAAATCTCACTTAGTAACAGCAAATAGAAAAATGACACAGCGACGTCTTAAGGATCTTCACGTCTTAAACAACTCATGTGCTCCATAATCACGGGGTTTTCTTTTTTTCGCACAATCACCGAATTAGGAAACAAATAATTCTCAAACATCCTAGCTTGCTTTAGGCGCAAATAATAAATTATTGTGGCTATGAGTATAGTTTCCGTGATATGGTCACGATACATAATTTCCAAGTCGGATGTGCATTTTATGTGACCCGATCATAACTTAGAATAATTAACATAAACATGTAGTAGATCGTGGGTACGGCTCCCGTGACGCGATTCGCAATATGCACAAAGACAAATGAGTGCGTGACCCCGCGACTTGTTCAAACAATTTTCATAAATCACGGACCTCTTATAATTAAATATCAAATTAGGAAATCAACTTATGAGCATATTGTATTTTGCTTTAGGAGCAATTAATAAATGATAAATTATCGTGACTATGGGTACGGTTCCCGTGGCATAGTCATAGATACGTAACTCCAAAATGCGAGTGCACGCTGGCGTGACTCGACCCCTAATTTCAAATAATTAAAACAAACATGTTGTAGAATCATGGGTACGGTTCCCGTGACATAATTTGCGATGTGTACAAAATAACAAGTGCGACACCGCAACTTGTTTAAATAAACTCCTTAATTGTTTAAAATATTTAAAAGCAGCTAAAAAGTAAAATGATTAAAATACACAATAAGTTTTAAAACATGTATTAAAACAAATAATTTAGCCAATTATTAATGGTTGATCGACCGTGCTAAAATTACGGAACCCAGAAATGCCTAACACCTTCTCTCGGGTTAACAAAGTTCTTTACCCGGATTTCTATGTTTCACGAACTGTAATACTGAGTCAAACTTCCTCGATTAGGAATTTTAAACCGGTGACTTGGGACACCATATAATTATCTCAAGTGGCGACTATAAAAATAAAAAAATAATCCTGTTTCGATTAATGTCACTTTAATTGAAAAACTCCCTAATCCCCTTTCGGGAAAAAGGAGGTGTGATAGTTAATATATATTTTATTCAGAATACAAGTGATACAAGACGGTAACAATTGAACATTAGTTATAAATAATAATTAGATAATTATAGTTACTAAGCTCTAAACTATAATGCTTTATGAAAATTAAACTGTTTAAATAAAACATTTTCAATATATATAAATTAAAACCGAAAAACAAACAACTTAACCGCCCCTTGTATTAGAATTGAGACACGAATATTCTAGAATTTACTAGTTCAATCTGCGAGAACATAGTATTTCAAACCATTATTACACTTGTAAGGTGCTCAAGCGCCCACGTCTATATCCACAAATTTTTACATTACACCTACCACCTTTATATATCTCATCAAATCCCACTAAACCTTATCAAGAAACCAATCCAAAACCCCTTACAAAAATTTACAAGGGCCCCTCTTCTCCAACCCTCAAAAATCTTGAAATTTGAAAATATTTTCTTGAAGAAATGGCCACAAAAGAATTGGAAGTAGTGAAGAATTTGGATGTTGAAAGATACATGGGAAGATGGTATGAAATAGCTTGTTTCCCATCAAGAAATCAGCCCAAAAATGGTGAAAACACAAGAGCCACTTACACTTTAAATCCAGATGGTACAGTACATGTGTTAAATGAAACTTGGAGTAATGGCAAAAGAGGTTCAATTGAAGGGACTGCTTATAAAGCTGATCCTAATAGTGATGAAGCTAAGCTTAAAGTGAAGTTTTATGTTCCTCCATTTTTGCCAATTATTCCTGTTACTGGGGATTATTGGGTTCTTTATATTGATGATGATTATCAATATGCTTTGATTGGTCAGCCTAGTAGGAATTATCTTTGGGTAAGTTCCCTTTTCTTTTTCACATATTATATAGTCATGATTTTTGCCATTTTCATGTAAAATTTGGACCTTAGCGCGGTGCATTAAGCTTTCGCGGCGGTGTACGGGACTGGAAAGGGGAAGGGCCAGGTCTATTAAGCATAGTGTCCATATATGTGCTGAAAAATTGGTTTAGTTTCAAGCTACATACTTGTGGTGTTCGAATTAGTTTGTCTGCACCTCGAGTCCTGGACTATTCAATCGGTATTAGCTATCTCTCACCAGCACCAGCATAGTTATAGTTATTAGATAACTTCCCCAGAGGCGGAACCCGGATTTTTACGTCGACAGGCACGATATTATGCTCAACCGGTGTCACCTTAAGGTGCTAAATGATTTAAATTAACCATTTAAGACATATACATATACATATACAGGATTTTAGCCGAAACTTACTGGTCTTTTACTATAAACACTTTAGTCCGCCTAATACTCTTCCACCCTGGTAGAAAGAATCACCTAGTGTCTTTTTGTCTTGACTAAATATTTGAATATGACCTCATGCTCATATTTGAACTTAACCTGCACACCTTCTCACGTGCATCTACAAATACAACTACATCTATGGAGTCCTTTTATCTTTTTTTTTTCTTTTGGAGGTAGGGCAAACTCAGATCTTTTCATATGTGTATCTTCAATCTTACATGTTAAAATCTGAAATTCTGTACATGTAAGTAATGGTCTTTAGCCTATCATAGCAGGTTAGCAGAGGCGGTTTGCTTTGATTCAAATCATATATTATGTCTTAGCTATCTCTCACCAGCATAGTTATAGTTATTAGATAACTCTCCTCAGGGGGTGTTCGATATCAATGCCCGATTAGTCTTTGAACGTTCTTACATAGCTGATTAGTAAAGGGTTTTCAACATTTCGATATCCTTATTGTATTTTCTGGCTTCGCCGTTATAGCTGAGCTAATAGTATTAGTAAGTCCATTCCTAAACCTTAGTTTGTTGGTTTGCAGATATTATGTAGGAGAAATCATCTTGATGAAGAGATATGCAACATGCTGATTGAGAAGGCTAAAGAAGTAGGCTATGATGTGAGTAAACTTCACAAGACACCTCAGTCTGATCCTCCACCAGAGAGTGAAAATGCTCCACAGGACAGCAAAGGAATTTGGTGGATCAAATCAATCTTTGGAAGATAATAACCACTAACTTTTGCTGTTAAACAAAAGAAAGAAAAAAATAAAATAATTTTGCTGTTAATTCCATATGTTTTAAGGTTGTATTTCCTAAGATGTCTTTTTATTTTCTGGATCTTCGTAAAGTTGATAGTAAGTAGTGTCAAGTATGTGGTGCTTGTAAAATAGAGTTTTTTCTCATTTTTGCATTTGAATTTTATGTATGAAATTGTTGTCGCTTTCTTTGGTATGAAGTTTCTTGAATATAAACATACTTGGATTTCATATCGTATTTCATTCAGACATAAATTTGGTTGGTTGAAACATGAAAAATGAGTTTTTAAAGTAGTATTAAAAAGTAATTTTTGGAAGCTAAAGTTGTGTTTGGACGTGTATTTTATTTGGGAAAAAAAAATTGAAGTGTAATGATTGAAAGAAAATTTGCACTCAAAAATTGTTATTTGCACTCAAAAATTGTTAGTTTCTGGGAACTTGATAAAAAAAGGAAACTATCAGCTATGTACAGAATTGACCAATTCATATATAAAATATTATTAATATTAGTCGATTCTTTATTTATAGCTAAAAAAGTTAAATTTTTGCTTGTTTTTGAGTGGGTGTTAATAGAATAAATTGAGTATATCTTAAGAAGCTTGAATCTCAATTTTGGGATGATTCGATGGAGTTTTGAGGTGGTTTGAATTGAAAATCTGAAGATACGTGTATTACATATATATTAAATATGTATTACATGTATATTCGTGTATATTTATGCGTGCGATACATATATGATACATGTTTGATACATGCATTGTAGTAAAATTTTTTGAAGATGATTTTAACTAAGAATTTTAATACCAAATTAGTTCAAATTGCTTTCAATCTTCTTCAAATTTTTTATATTAACTTATCTATATGTTTTCAATGATTTTCAACTATACCTATTGAATTTGAACTGAAGTTTATGAGTTTCGATACTAATTATAAATAATATATCAAGATTTGTAGTTTATGAATTTTAACAATTAATAAAAAGAACGGATAGAATTTAAAGCTTATAAATTTAGACAATAAAAGTATAAATGAATATTTCAAATTAAAGCTTTTACTCCATTCATCTCAAATTATCAGTTACTTTAGTTCAAAAATTTGTACTAAAATAATTTTTACTTTAGAAATTTAGATACTTTTGGTAATCATTCCAATATACCCTTAATATGAAAAAAATGATGGTGTTTATTAGTATTTTTTAATTTTCAAAAAGTATTTAATAAAAGTGATTTAGTAAATTATATCATAAATTTATTAAGTTTTTAATAAACGTAAGAAGAGCTAAAGCGACAGTTAAAATAGGATAGAGAAAGTAATTTTTTGTTTTTAATTCATACATTGATTTAAGAATTTAAAATTACAAAAGTTCTATAATTAAAACTAGATAAAAGGTACTATGTGATAGTTCCTTCGTTTAATTTATGTGGCAGACTTTGGACCACAAAAATTGCAAATTATTTAATTTTCGTGGTCGACACTTAATAAAAAAAAATTCAAACTTTTGGAGTAAAATTTAATTAACTAGAGACATGCACGTAAAAGGTTAAATCATATAATAATAATAATACTAATACTAATAATAATAATAATAATAATAATAATAATAATAATAATAATAATAATGATAATAATAATTCTCAAATTTCAAAAATTGATTGAGAAAATCATGTCGAAGAAATTCTGTTTGACGCTAATAATACTAATGGTATCGAACAATGTATAGTTTTCAAAAATTTACGAATAAAGAAAACTATTTGACTCTTTAAATAGTGATGCATCATATAAAGCAAAATTAATGAAATATATGCAGCATGTGGTTGTGCTATTACTACCTGCTGCATCTGCTCCTGAATGTGTGAGCCGCAGGGGTGACGAACGATGACGAGGTGGATTTAAAATTTAAATTTAGTAATCCAACATTGCACTTAATTCATTATATGATTGAATTTATGGGTTCAAATATCGGTTGAAATTTTAATAATTTAGAATTCATAACTCAAAATTCTAGCTCTGGCTTTACCGGTACCCCGGTAGGTGAGTACAAATGAAATCGGCAGATCACACCAATCCAATAATCCGTATTAAACCGAGAAAAAAAATACGATTATGATTTGTTATGATTGGTTTGGTGTTGGAAAAAAATCCGACGATGTTTAGTTGCGTTTGGTTTTAACTAAAAAAAAGTCAAATCGAAACCAAAACAATCCGACATTATATGTACAAAAGTTTTAAATATATTTAATACATGAAAATATTTATTGTAGTGAAGTTTATAACTATTTTTTTAAGCTTTTTCATAATTTTATCTTTTAACGTATTACTTCATACTTGGACTTATAATTTTTGGATGCTTCTATAAATTTTATAGTCCATAAATATTAATAACTCAAATAAATCCTAAACAAAAATCAATCAATATTAATGATAACAAAAGACATTCAATTCAATTGTAATATAAATAAAAATAGTCTTGGATATCCATTTTTTAGTTTTTTCATGATTTAGATAAAATGCATAACTTATTTTTCTTTTAGTATTTAGTCATGTAAATAATTGTACTTATTAGTCGCAATTATTTTAGCAACTCATTAGTAATTTCAATTTATGCTTGTTTCCATTATGACTTATTAATAATATTTATTTTATGTGATTTTCTCATCTTTATTGTTGAATATGTTAGTACAATACCATGAATCATCTCATATTTATGTTATTTTATTAAAATACCTTATATAGTTCTGTCTTACTAGGATTAAAGAAATATTTGGAGCACAAATTCTATGTTTTATGCTATGAAGACTTTATGGAAAAAAATCGAAACAATCCGAAAATCCGAGATTGAAAAATCCGATTTTTATTAATTTGATTTGGTCTTTAGATTAATAATTTGATATAACTGATTTGATATGATAATTAAAAAATTCGAACCAATCTGATTTAAGTATATACCGGTATATGCATACAAAGTCCAAAGAATCTTACTTGTTTCTTTCTTTTGGCATGAAGTTTCTCGAGTGCAGACAAACTTGGATTTATTTTGTATTTGAAGTATGTGTGAAATGTCGAAACTTGGTGAGGAAGCATTTGACCTTGGCTGCAAGCTTTCACACTGTTGTCTTGTCATATTTCAGACGAGGCAGGTGTTGTTGTGTTACTAAATTTATCAATTTAATATTTAAAATTAACTTTATAAAATTTAAATCCTAAATTCGCAACAAGCCTTGAAGCATCAATTTGTATTTATTTCTTGTGAAAAATGTTTTCTTGGTACATAAAATCAATGATATCACATTCTATAAATATAAAGAAGTAAATATTAATTATTTCCCACGAGTCTTTAAAGTTGCTTTGCTTGGGACCAGTCTTGACTCACTCTTACCTATAGCGTGGACAACCTACTTCAAAATAGGAAACCTATGAAAGCCAAAATAACATATCTGAAATTGAATCTAAGAGCTAAGAATAAATTATGTAATGTTTTGATACTTTTTGACTCTTCATTGATATCACATTCTATAATAGACAGAAGTATTAATTGTTCCCCCACATGGCTCTTTAAAGCAAACCTCTCTTGTCCGGATTTACAATCGACTATATAATCATAAATTGATTAATTTTACGCTGACCGATTAGCCCAATACTATTCTTCTTTATCCGAACTTAGGACCGATACATGCAGAGTCTTGAAACCAAAGGTAAAACGTCAGCGTACACACTATTCTCCCCAAACTTTATATATAAAATTTTACTGAGTTTGTTGTTGTTGTTATTACTCTTCGCCTGCAAATTTTCATGACCATAAATTAAAGGGATATATTTGTTGTCCTGTGCCTCTACAAATACAACTCTACGAAGTCCTTATTTTTTTCTTTTTTTTTTTGGAGGTAGGGCAAACTCAAGTCTTTTCATACGTGTATTTTCATTTTTACATGTTAATTTCTGAAATTATTTACATGCAAGTAATGGTTGTTACTTCTTAGTAATCAGTTTTTTTGTAAAATTAATTACTACTTATTTTATCCTATTATAGTATGTTAGTAGCCGTTACTAACATGGGCAAAGCTATATGTGGCCAAGGATGGTCAATTGAATAACCTTTGTTGGAAAATTATATTGTGTATATGATTAAGTTTTACTTATTATTATAAAAAACTAGATTGTGAACACCCTTGCATAGATGACTAGCAAAGGGTGTTCAACATTTAAACATTCTTATTGAATTTTCTGGCTTCATCACTGGTTACTATCAGTCATATGTAGCTATCTAATAGCTGACCTAATATTATTAATAAGTTAAAGTTTATTCCTAAACTTAGTTCCCTGATATTGTAATTTTTCTTTGTCAGGTTTTAGAGCTTGACAAAAATATTTTGCTGTTAATTCCATATGTTTTAAGGTTGTATTTCCTAAGATGTCCTTTTCTTTTCTGGAATTTTGTAAAGTTGATAGCAAGTAGTGTCGAGTGTGTGCTGATTGTAAAATTGAGTTTGTTGTTAATTTTGCATTTGAATTTTATGTATGAAATGTTGTTGCTTTCTTTGTTATGAAGTTTCTTGAGTATAAACATACTTTGATTTCATATCGTATTCTAATCAAAGACTGACGAAGGATTTTAATGCGCAATCAGTATTTCCTAAAGGCTTTTAGTGTTCAGAGTGTCAAGTAATTTAAATTAATCATTTTTAGGATATACACACAAATATATATGTACAAAATTTTTATCGATATTTACGGAATTATGTGACCCTTCAAGTTTATATCTAAGTCTGCCTCTGATTCTAACTAGTCGAATTTGGTGGGGTAGGATTCGACCTTGGCCACCAGCTTTGACACTGTTGTTCTCTGTCATATTTCACACTCAGTCGAATATTGGGAGCAACGGACATGAACATCTTGGGTGCGAAAAAAATATCACATGTGCCTGTAGGTCGAGGCGAATTAAAATTTAAAGTTTATGAATTTTTACTATAAATAAAAGATAATATGTATTAGCAGCCTATTAGTCTAGGATAATAACAATTTTTCCACTACCCTCGATTATGGTTGCACTAGGTGATGATTCAGTGGACAGGTGAAACGAATATCCTTTGAATTAGTGACTTTTAAGGATCGTTTGGTACGGTGTAGAATAATATTGACTATGGTGTATTAATAATGCTAGTATTAATTACATAGTGATTGTTATGTTAGGATTATTTCTTATCCACTGTTTGGTTGGTATATTATCATTTTTGAAAGAACAATTATTGTTTTTATATGTGCTTATTCATGTATTAATAATTATGGTATTACAAATGTCATAGTTTTCTATATATAAAAGTAATAGTACTAAATATGGTATGTAATTAATACTGACATTAATTATACATAAATTGAAAATTGCTGTCAAATAAGGGATTAATAATATCAACGCTAATACATATATTATTTTTCCTAATACATCTTACCAAACATCGCCTTAGCGTATACGGGCTAATCTCTTACTCCTTCTGTCCAGATAAGCGGTGATTTGCAAGGATGACTTTTGAGGTGGTGATCTTGTTTTTTTGACCCTTGTCTATCCGCAGAATTTCGAGTTTAATAAGTGGTATCTCTCGCTTACTTTATGGGTAATTTTTAGATTTTTGACCTTAAAGATTTGCCAATATAACAAGTCGGAGTAAAAAAATAAAGATGATTCATTTTCAAGATCGTCAGGTATATAATTTCCTGCAAATTAGTAGTCATTTTAGCTTTAAAAAATTATTTAAAAATAATTATTACTTTAGAAATTCACTATTACTTCGGAATTCAAGATTCAATATTATTTAAAAAGTGCCAAATTATTTAATTTTGTCGTTGAAACTTTATTTTGTGGATTAAAATTTACTTATCCAGAGACACGTAAAAGGTTAAATCATACAATAACTAATAATTTTAAAAACTATTCGACAAGATCGTCTCGAAGAATATCTATTTGAACCTCTGATTATAATAGTGGTATTTAACGTATACGGTAGAATTCACTATTTGATCGAGATTGGGACGTTACATCGAAGATCTAGAACGTCGAGTCCAAAATTTCAGCCTCCTTCCGGATTGAGATCAATATCAATCGGGGCCAGAAAGAGGCATAATTCGAGTAATATAGGGCTAACTTTGTAACAGAAAGGGCGAGATATCCACGATTTGTCGAGAATCGTGGCGTGAATCTGAGAACGAATCAAATCTATAGTGTAAATCAACTATTTATACGATTTTCTATTGTAATTAGAAGTGTACCTTAATTAAGACTCCTCCACTATATAAAGAGGAATTCCATTCATTAGTAATCATCATTGCTTACTAAGAAAAATATATACAATCATTTCTTTCTTGCTTATTGCTTTACTTACTGTTCATCAGAGTTATTTTATTCTTTACTCTTCTTACAATATCACCTCGAGGTTACTTCAATTCGGGGTTGAGGCTTTGCTTACGCACTAGTTTGATTTATTTTACAATCTAATTCAGTCATTTAGTTTCTCGTTTTGTCAATTGGTATTGGACGAAATCACATATCCTTAAAACCACAAAATAAATTTAATTGTTTTCCATATTTTAGGGTAAACAGTTTGGCGCCAACCGCGGGGCTAAGGATAATAGTGATTATTCAATACTGATTCCGATAACACACGTTATTTTACGCTTGTTCTTATCAAGTAATTTTGCTTTCAAGTTAAAACATGTCAAACTCAAAAAAGCACCCACACATGGTGACAATGGCCTCAAATTTCATAAGGAAAATGACAATGTAATTGCTCCAGGAGTCGAGGTGCCACAAGCTGATCTCGGGGAGCACTGATTGTCAACCCAATCGACGTCAGCTCGCACATTGCTTTGAATGCGAACCTGGGCGCAGTCCCCAAAGGGAGTGTATGCAGAGAAGGTCGATCTGGTGGCCAAGGTGCACATGGTAGAGGAATTGGAGGAGTCAGTCTCCAGGTAATATTCCAAATGCTACAGGCTCAACAAGCCGCTATTGCACAGCTACAAAATCAACATAGAACTCCGAGTGGGGTCAAACCGGAAGCACCTACCGTACCGAGCCAGTACCAGAGAGGTCGAATAAAAATGAATCGGGGACTGATCCTGCAATAATGAAAATGATCGAGGAACTCACTAAACGAATTGAGTCGGGAGAGAAGAAAATTGAAGAAAATGATAAGAAAGTGGAAACATACAACTCCCGAGTAGATCAGATACCGGGGGCACCGCCAATTTTGAAAGGGATTGATTCGAAGAAATTTGTACAGAAGCCGTTTCCTCCAAGTGCGGCTCCGAAGACCATTCCCAAGAAGTTTCGTATGCCGGATATACCTAAGTACAATGGGACCACCGATCCCAACGAGCATATCACCTTCTATATATGTGCCATCAAAGGTAACGATTTGGAAGGTGATGAGCTCGAATATGTTTTATTGAAGAAGTTCAGAGAGACTCTATCGTATGGGGCAATGATTTGGTACCACAATCTACCGCCGAATTCCATTGACTCATTTGCCATGTTAGCAGACTCTTTCGTAAAGGCACATGCTGGGGCCACAAAGGTTGCGACGAGGAAATCAAACCTTTTCAAAGTAAAACAGAAGGATAAAGATATGCTGAGGGAGTTTGTGTCCCGATTTCAAATGGAACACATGGAGTTTCCACCAGTCACAGATGATTGGGCCGTTCAATCTTTCACTCAGGGGTTGAATAAATGAAGCTCGATAGCATCACATCAACTGAAGAAAAATTTGATCGGATATCCGGCGGTGACCTGGGCCGATGTACATAATGGATACCAATCGAAGATGAGAGTCGAGGATGACCAATTAGGAACTCCTTCTGGTTCAATATATCCAAACAGGTCCGCAGCCAAAAATCAAAGGGACGTCGATAGGGAGCCACGGTCGAACGAAGACCGATATCAGCCATACATCGCAGATCGCAAGAACAACGGCCCAAGATGCAATTTCGCCCAAAATGATCGAAGAAGTGATCGAGGACAACATTCTCGGGGGCTTATGAGCAAAAGTGGTTTTGATAAGTATGCCGATCCTACAGAGGCACCTCATTGTCGGAATATAATTTTGATATCGACGCATCAGGTATTGTAGCAACAATTGGAAGAATCAAAGATACTAGATGGCCCAGGCCCATATAGACTGGTCCTTCCCAAAGAAACCCCAATTTGATGTGTAAGTATCACGACACACATGGCCACAAAATTGAGGATTGTAGGCAACTAAGAGAGGAGGTAGCTCATCTATTCAACGAGGGCCACCTTCGAGAGTTCCTAAGTGATCGAGCGAAGAATCATTTCAGAGAAAGGGATGCCCACATGAAAAATGAACAGGAAGAGCCGCAACATGTAATCCATATGATCGTCGACGGGGTCGATATTCCACAAGGGCCCTTGTTCAAACACACTAAGGTATTGATTACTAGGGAGAAACAGACCCGGGATTACGTGCCAGAAGGCACCGTATCATTCAACGATGAGGAAGCCGAAGGAATTTCTCAACCTCACAACGATGCTCTGGTAATTTCTATCTTATTAAATAAAGTTCAAGTTAAGCGTGTTTTAGTGGATCCCGGTAGCTCGACAAATATCATCCGATTGAGGTTCGGGGAGCAGCTCGGCCTACAAGACCAAATCGTGCTTGCAACTCGGGTCTAGGACAGTTTCAATATGGCCAGCGAAACAACTAAATGAGAGATCATCCTACCAGTGAACGTGGCTGGAACTATCCAAGAAACCAAGTTCCACGTAATCAAGGGCGACATGAGGTACAACGCCCTACTCGGGAGGCCCTGGATTCACAATATGAGGGCGGTCCCTTCGACTATCCACCAAATGATGAAATTCCTTATACAAGACGGGGTAAAAATAGTATAGGGGGAGCAACACGCTACAAAGGAAATGCTCGCGGTTGATGAAGTAATACTGATATCGGCACTGTCAACATCGAAGGAATCAAACATTAAAGGAAAACAGGAAGCCAAATAGCAATCACAACCACCAGCCTCGACTGGATCGGAGAAACAGGAAATAGAGGGAGAGGAAGATGAAGATTATTGGACCCTCGAACCTTCGTTGTTCCTGAATATTCCGAAGCCAAAAAATCAACAATCGAAGAGATGGAACAGGTTATATTGATCGAGTACCTGCCCGATCGAAAGGTGTACCTGGAACGGGGTTAACCCCGGAACTCAGAAAAAAACTCATTAATGTTCTTATTGATAACATGGATTGTTTTGCTTGGTCCTACTTAGACATGACAAGGATCCCATCGGAGATAACAACACATCGGTTAAGTTTGGACCCGAAGTTCATGCCAGCGAAACAAAAGAGAAGGCCCCAGTCCGAGGTAAAACACACATTCATCAAGGATGAGGTAACTAAACTTCTCAATATTGGATCCATTCGGGAAGTAAAATATCCCAAATGGTTAGAAAATGTAGTCGCAGTCTCTAAAAAGGGAATAAACTTAGGATTTGTACAGATTATAAGGATTTGAACAAGACATGCCCTAAAATTCTTTTCCTCTGTCCAACATCAATCGAATGATCGACGCCACGGACGGCCACGAGATCCATAGTTTTCTCGACGCCTATTCCAGGTACAACCAAATCCAAATGAACCTGGAAGACCAAGAAAAGACTTCATTCATTACTAAGTATGGAACATATTGCTATAATGTAATGCCTTTTGGGCTAAAAAACGCAGGTGCTACAGACCAATGCCTAGTAAATAAAATGTTCGAAGAACAAATAGGTAAGTCAATGGAAGTATATATTGATGATATGCTAGTTAAGTCCCTGTGCAGAGGACCATTTGACACATTTGCAGGAAACATTCAAGATACTAAGAAAATACAACATGAAGATCAACCCCGAGAAATGTGCTTTCGGGGTTGGTTCGTGCAAGTTCCTCAGCTTCATGGTTTCAAATCGAGGGATCGAGATCAACCCCGATAAAATCAAGGCTATCGAATACATCACAGTCGTGGATAGCGTTAAAGTCGTACAAAGGCTGACAGTGCGGATAGCTAGCTGCCTTAGGTTGATTCATCTCGAGATCGTCAGATCGGAGCCATAGGTTCTTCTCACTACTCAAAAAGAAGAACAACTTCGCCTGGACCCCGGAATGCCAACAGTCATTAGAATAATTAAAACGGTAGCTCTCGAGCCTACCATTCCTTCATACACCAAAGGCAGATGAGAAGCTCTACTTATGCTTAGCAGTCTCGGAAATCGTGGTAAGTGGTGTCCTAGTCCGAGAAGAGAAGGTACGCAATTTCCTGTTTATTACATTAGTTTAACTTTAGGAGAAGCAGAAACTAGATACCCACACTTAGAAAAATTGGAACTTGCTTTAGTAAGCGCCTCTAGGAAGCTAAAACCATATTTTCAATGTCACCCAATATGTGTATTAACCACTTACCCACTTTGTAATGTTTTACATAAGCCTGAACTGTTGGGACAATTGGCCAAATGGGTCGTCGAACTCAGTGGGTACGATATCGAATATCAACCCCGAACGGCCATCAAGTCTCAAATTTTGGTAGACTTCATAGCCGACTTTATGCCAACCCTCGTACCCGAAGGAACTTTTGTTGAAATTGGGTACATCATCGGGGGTATGGACCCTTTTTACAAACGGCGCTTCGAATGTGAAGGGGTCTAGGATAGGCATCTCTTTCAAGCCGCCTACGGGTAATACTATTAGGCAATCCATCAAAACTTCTAAGTTGACTAACAATGAGGCCGAGTACAAGGCCATGATTGCAGGCCTCGAACTAGCTAAAAGCTTGGGAGCGGAAATCATCGAAGCCAAATGCGACTCCCTACTGATTGTAAACTATGTAAATAGAACCTTTGAGGTTCGAGAGGATAGAATGAAAAGGTATTTGGATAAGCTGCAGGTGACATTACCGTTTTAAAGAATGAACTTTGCAGCATGTATCTTGAGAACAAAACAGTGAAGCCGATGCCCTTGCAAATCTGGGATCCTCAGTCGAGGACGATGAAATAAGCTCGGGGACTATCGTTCAGCTCTCAAAGTCAGTAACCGAAGAAGGTCACGCTGAGATAAACTCTACAAGTCTAACCTAGGATTAGAAGAATAAATATACTGAGTATTTGAAAAACGGAAAGCTCCCATCAGACCCTAAGGAATCGAGGGCTCTACGAACAAAAGCTGCTCGATTCATATTGGTGAGGATGAAACATTGTACAGGAGGACGTTCGACAAACCTTTAGAAATATGCTTGGGACTAGGGGACATCGATTATGTCCTACGAGAAGTTCACGAAGGCACTTGTGGGAACCACTCCGGTGTCGAATCACTAGTTCACAAAATCATTAGAGCAGGATACTATTGGGATAGTATGGAAAGGACACTAAATAATTTGTTCAAAAATATGATAAGTGTCAAAGGTATGCACCAATGATCCACCAGCCCGGAGAACAACTTCATTCGGTCCTATCCCCATAGCCATTTATGAAATGGGGGATGGATATCGTCGGTCCTCTGCCATCGGCCCCAGGTAAAGCTAAATTCATTTTATTTATGACTGACTATTTCTCTAAATGGGTTGAAGCACAGGCCTTCGATAAAGTTAGAGAAAAAAAAGTTATAGACTTCGTTTGGGATCACATCATATGCTGATTCGGGATACCTGCTGTCACACCTCCTTTTTCCCGATAGGGGTGGGATAATGGGAGTTTTTCCAATTTAAGTGACATAATCAAATTTGGGATTATTTATTTAATTTTCAGAGTCGCCACCAGGATTTTTTACGGTGTTCCGAGACACCATTTATTTTTAATATCCCAAAGCGAGGAAATTTTGACTCCGTTTAAAAAGTCTGAGAACCTGAAGACCTGGTAAGGAATTCTGTTAACCCGGGAGAAGGTGTTAGGCACTCCCGAATTCCGTGGTTCTAGCACGGTCACTTAATGATTTATGCTTAGCCTAAATTGTTTAATTACTGATTTTAATACCTATGTGCATTTACATTTTTTTCGCTTTATTTTTTAAAGAATTATCTTAAGACGAGTTACGTGTGCGTAAACCCGTGGAAATTGGACGTGTCAAAATCATGTCACGCGGACGTGTACATAATTTACAACACGTGATTCCTTTGAAGAAATAGCCAAAATCGGGCAAGCGCGTGTTATATATTTTTGGTTGTAAAAACATAATCGAAATTACGTCACGCGAACATGTACACAATTACGATAATAATTTCAAAATCCGCTCCTAAAGGCATCTCTACTAATGTTCATTTTGAAACTTATTTGTGTCACGCGAACGTGTACACAATTTTTAAAAAAAGGTACTTGGCTATTGAAGAAAGAGTTATTCAAAGTTACGCGAACGTATACTTTGATTTTTGATGTTTGGGAATTCTAATTGCGTCAATTGAGCATTGATGATCCTAATTAGCTAAAAGGGTATAAAGCATTTTATTATTATTGGGAAGTTGCCTCCCTAAATTATTTTGGAGATTAGTATAAAGGTCATGAAATTATTTGCTAGATGTTTAGCTACTTAAAGTAATCTAGTGATTAATGATTATGGACCCAAAATGAAGAAATGGACCTACTAAGTGTATTATACAGATCTGGCCCAGTCACATTTTAATAAAATTGGGCCAGTCACGACTTTGAGCAATAACAAAAGGGATAAGAAGATAACACATGCTGCCCAGTTTGGATTTTTATTCATCACATAGAAAAATTATGGCATTTGAATTTAAGTTAATGATGCTAATGAGGTTTCTCACATTCTAGATTAACTCATGACTTGAGTAAATTTTAAAATCAAGTTGAGGATTGAATTCATTGGGGCTTTACACCCAGGCCCAATTTCCTAAAGTCCATACTTGTTTAGGCAATTCCCGACTTGGGCCAACATAAAAATCTGGCCTATCTCAAATGATCCCTATTTAGGAAATCTGAACTTCATTTCTACAGGGGCTACTGGACATAACTTTGCACAGTTAGTCCAGTCCATAATTGTTAATCACAACAATCAAGTTCTAAAACTAAAAAGGGAGGGGATATAATTATCTTACAGATAAATTCACGAATAAATATGACTTTACATGACTGACCAAATTCAATTCACATTTAGTCCAAACAGTGGAAAGTTTATGTTTTAAACTTAATAACTATTACATATCCATCACAACCTTAGTTTTAGCTCTAAACCAAAAAGAAATATACACTACTTTCATCCCCATGATCAACAATCTTCCTTCCCGTACTAATCATATGTGTGTTTCTGGGGTAAATCTGACCAACTGGTGGTCAGATTTACATTCTTAATACTGCCTCATAACATGTAAAGAACATGAATAACATCAAAGATTAACAAAGCAAAATACTGGACAGATCTAACTAACCAGACATGTTCAATGCCAACAAGAAAACAATCAAAACATTAATTTAGAAGACAGATGAAAACAGACATGAATAAACTAACACAGGTGACTGAAAACACAAACAGATACAGGTATTCAAGCAAGAATGTAGGCCAGAATTTTTATTTTTATATAAGAGTGTGATTACATACCTAAGTATAGAAGACAGCAGGACAAACAAACCAAATAAAGGTCGAAACAAGAAAATCTGAAGCTCAAACACAGTAGCAACACATCAACAGTAGCCAACAACAAAAAAATCAGCTATAGATAACCTCAATTATTACCCAGAAAATCCATAATAGAACCCCAAAACAAAATGAGATTCTAAAACCAGGCTCTTGCTAGAATGAAGAAGGATTTCAGCAGCTTTGGTTCAAGAATCAGTAAAATGAACAAAAGATCTCTAAATTTTGTGTATTCCATGTGTTTCAGAGTGTATTTTTAGAGTGGATTCAAAAATATTCAGTGTCTCCTCTTTTGTGTATGTGAAGGACTATCTATTTATAAGTTGTATAGGGTAAGCATATTAAAGGAATATTCTACCCTAAATTTTGGGAAGCTCAATAGTACAACATCTTTTGTAACAGATTTTTGGTACAACTGTCCCTTTTATCCAATTTTCAGCATCTTTTTCAACAATGCTGAGACAGCTGTACCTATCTAGAAGTTTCTTCTCATTTTTGCTCTTTTTAAATTTCTGAAAAATCATTTTTACCCAAAATCTGATTTAATTTGGTTTTTACTTATTTCATTTTGGTCACTTAGCTCTATTCTAGAAGCTTCCTAAGCATTTATGGCTGATATTCTTTAATTATAATTCCTAAACTACCCTGTACAAGCCTTGTATTTACCCCTTATCCTTTAAGGATTAAGTTATTTATTAAGTTGCCTAGTTTTATCCTAAAAATGAGATTGAATAGACCTAAACAAAATAATTAGTTAAACCTTAAGTGAGTTTATTTCAGGACTTAAATTAGCTAATTCAAATGATTTAACTATGTGCAATTAGTTAAGCCATTAGACTTAGTCAGTTATCCTACATTATGACTTATTCTATAGTTTTAACTTAGGTTAGGCTTGACTAGTCATTTATAGTTAACCTTCTATTAATTAACCAAAATCAGAACCTTAATAAACTTACCCATAAATTGTTTAATCAATTAAATCAGGTGAATGACTAACATGCAGTCTTTAGGACAGCGTAGGTGCAAATTCTATCCTAAGAGTTAAAATTAGATTGACTTAGCACAAAAAATCAGTAATTAATTAAAGCAATTTGCATGTGAATCTTAGGCTAATTAATTTAGGCAATTACTATTTTAGATATATCTAATCATGCATGATTTGACTAATTTTAACATCTGGACAATTAGGGAAGATAAGGGTACGTGAATCTAAGGTGATTAACTTAGGACCAGCAGATTAAATAGGTTCACAAAGACTATCATTCCAGAATAAAATCCAGAAAAGTTAAGAAATCCTAAATTAATACACAATCAACAGCAACTAGAACTAATCAAACAGAAATAACAAAAAGAAAAAGGTAAAAATCCCAACAACAATAAAATCATGCTTAGAAGTGACTAAACTCGGAAAACTAGGCTAATTAATTTAGGGATTAATTAGTAAGACTAGAATTAACCTTAATTAGACCTAAACATGTATGTTTAAACTAGCGTGACTGAATTAGTATATAAATTATAAGAATCAGAACCAGTCATAAGGGAAAAATTGGAAAACCTAGTTTGTAAACTACATTATTCAAAACATGCCGGAATTAAACCTAGAATGAGATTCAAACAATACCTAAACATATCAATTTGTAAATAAAATCTGAAACTAAAAACCTAAGATTGAGTAACTAAGCCAGTGACTTCAAAATTGAGTTCAAACAAACGAAACATAAAGAAAAATAGAGTTTAAAAAGGGTACCAGTTAGCTAGGATGGGTTTGACTGGATTCGATGACTCCCCCGACTTTTGGCCGGACTCCAGTAGGGTTTGAAAACAGTCCTAACCCACATGAATCAATATATTTGGTTGATAGCTATTGACTCATGTGATTTTGAGTCGTTGATTTTCTCGAAGATGGCCAGGTAGAAGATTTCTAGGGTTTTTGGTTTTTAGATCTAAGATTGAGAAATTTTGGTGGGGGTTTTGGGGGAAATTATGGATAGGAGGTGATTGAGTGGAAGGAGAGGAGTGTTTGGTGAAATTTTGGGGTTGTTTGGTGGAGCTCCGCCGCCAGTGAGGAGATTTTCGGACAGCGGAGGCGGTGAGTATTTGAGGGAGGCTAGGATTTTGGGGTCCAGAGAAGAGAGAGACGGGAGGTGGGGGTTAGGGCGTATGGAAAATAAGGGGTAGGGGGAAGTTCGGACATATATATAGTTAGTTAGGGGTTAGTTTCCAGCCGTTAGATCTGGGAAGATCAACAGCTGAGATGAATCAGGTCTTGAAACGGGGTCGTTTAGATGGGATGGGGTTTGGACGGGTTTAGTGTATTTGGGCTGGGTGTGTTTGGGCATTTAGGGAGAAAGATTTGTGCCTGGGTAATTTGGCCCAGGTCCGATTTCAAACCTCCCATGACCAATTAACTTAATTAGTTAATTAACACTAATTCGAATTTAAACCTTAAAATGTAGTAACTAATTTTAACTTTATTTTTGTCTATTTAATTGTTGACTTAATTAAGAGTAACACCATTTAATTTAAATACTCCTAATAAATTCGCAATTTGGTTGGAAAGAATGATTAAATTAAGCAATTATCAATTGAATCTATATTATGCCAAATAAACATATTTTCGTTAATTAGCTCTAATTCTAATTTTTATCTAATTAAAAGAAAAAATTAATTAGTGATGAATTAAAGGGTGAAATTTTGAATTAATACTTGCAATTTTTGAAGAACAAATTTGTAATTTTCTAATGAAAATGATTAAGGTTATGCACCTAATTATGCAACTTTAAATCATTTATGAATTTAAAAAAAGGCAAATTATGATTATGCCATGCGAAAATAATTCACAAATAACACTGAAATTCAACAAAAATTTATAAAACTAATTTATTTATTGAATTTTGTAGGAGTATATGGTAGGTTAAAAATTACATGCTCACACCTGCCGAGATTGTATGCGACAACGGAAAGCAATTCATCAGCAGCAAGGTAACAAAGTTTCTCGAAGATCACAAAATAAAGAGAATCTTATTGATACCATATCATCCTAGCAAAAATGGGTAAGCCGAATCGACAAAAAAATCCATTATTCAGAATTTGAAGAAAAGGTTGAACGATGCCAAGGGAAAATGAAGAGAGATTCTACCCGAAGTCCTTTGGCCATATCGAACGACGTCGAAGTTTAGTACGGGGGAAACGCCCTTCTCCTTAGTATACGCTGCTGAAGCCTTGATTCCGGTCGAAGTCGGGGAACCCAGCGCTAGATTTTGACACACAAATGAAGAATCAAATCACGAGGCTATGAATACTAGCCTCGAACTATTAGATGAAAAACAAGAAGCCTCCCTCGTTCGGATGGCCGCGCAAAAACAACGCATCGAAAGATATTATAATCGGAGGACCAACCTTCGCCGCTTTAGAATCGGGGACTTGGTTCTGAGGAAAGTCACCATCAACACTCGAGACCCTAATGAAGGAAAACTGGGCCCAAATTGGGAAGGACCATATCAATTCCTCGATATCGTCGGAAAAGGATCTTACAAGCTAGGCACGATAAACGGCGATCAACGACGGAATAATTGGAACGTCTCACTCCTCAAGCAATATTATTGTTAAGGTATGACCTTCTCCTTTTTCGTTTACATTTTACACTACCTTATTTTTAGGTGCCCGAGAAGTTATCGAAGTTCTCATCAAGCAGAAATATATTAGGACCCTAAATCACGTGTTGCACTCTTTTTCCCTCCGATCGGTTTTTATCCCAAATGGATTTTTCTGGCAAGGTTTTTAACGAGGAAACCATTGTTCGTGCTGACTTAGAGTATCCGAGGTCTCTTTACAATCAACCTCGAATACTGAGGGGCATCACCCTCGGATGTTATATTTTCAAGGAAAATACTTCGTGTCAAAGAGGCCTCGATAGGAAAACTTTGTAATGAGCCAAACGGTCGAATGAACCGTGTCCGTATAGATTTGTCGAGCCCTAATGGCAAAACATGTACACATGTATGAACTATTAAAAGAATTACTTTTCCTTACCAGATATCTTGTGCATTAATGAAAATTTTCTACTTTACAAGCTCTGTACTTATGATTTTTGTGAAAACTGGCTCAAGGTCCAAGTACAACTACACCCAATACTCGGGGACTGCCGTCGAAAATCAACATGTTTGAACTATCTAACTTTGAAACCATAAGACCTCAAAGAGGCAACCCTCGATTTACAGGTCAAGGCCATCATTCTCGAGGACTAACACTTTGAACAAGTTCGAAGTATTATTGAGAAAATAATCCCAAGAGTCATACGCAAAGGCTACGGACAAACTAACATGACTCGGAGACGTATGAATCCCGCAATAAAAACAGGCCTTCAAATTCTTTGAAAACCTGATTAAAAGGCTACCCTCGAAGAAATAATCAAAGGACTTCGATAATATTAGACCTTGAAAAACCTTAAGAGATATCAAATTATTTAAATACAAATTTGTGATAAGGCATAAAAACTAAAGGGGTTTCGACCAATATTAAACCCTTGAAAAACCCAATGGGTAAAAACTTCATGCTAAGGAATAAAAAAATTCTTATAAAGTCTTTAAGCCCAAAAAGGGGGAAAAATCCATTTCTTTAAAGCCATATCAGCCCGATTCAAAGAGCCTAAGGACCATTGCATCTTAAAGTTTGAGAATAAGTTCTCACTCAAATCGAACTTAAGGGTTTCACTACTTCGAGCTCGAGCAAAAACTCGCTCGACTATAGTTCGAGAATTCATTCTCATTCAATGCAAACCTAAGGGTTCTATTACTTCGAGTTAACTCAATGAGAACCTAAGGGTTCTATTACTTCGATTTAAGTCAATGCGAACCTTAGGGTTCTATTACTTCGAGTTTGAGTTTTACTCGAGCTCGACTATGAAAGCAGTGATAACATGATTTCGGTCAAGTTTCCCAAATCCGAAGGCTTGAACAAGTTATAAAGTATGCTAAAATTTTACAAGGCACAAAACAGGTATGAATTTATCACAAGATGAAAATTGAGAAGGAATTCAAAAGAGAAATACTTTTATATATATACTTGAACAAATGTATGTACAAAATACCGACAAAGGTCCTACACAAAAGAAAAGAAAAAAATACAAGTCCTAGCTATGCTCGGGGGTGACTCCTTCCTCGGGCGCAACTTCCTCCTCGGGCCCCTCTCTGTTATCGGATCCGCCCTTGCTTCCTTCATCGTCATCGTCATCGTCATCGTCGGAAAAGGCTAATTGCCTAGCATTAGCTTCATGCATCTTTGCCTGAGCTATCTCCTCAGAAATATTGAAGCCTCGGGCATGAATCTCCTCGAGGGTATCCCTTCGAGATTGGCACTTAGCCAGCTCGGTAGTCCACTGAGCTCGATCGACGGCCTCCCTCAATTGTGATTGAGCAGCCTCGGCATCAGCCAGATATATGGCCACCGATTTATCTGCCGTAGCCTTCGCTTTTTCGGCCTCAGTTTGGGCCTTAGCAAGTTTAGCTTCGAGCTCCTCGTTCCTTTTGGCCTGAGCCGATCTCTTCTCCCTAGCATTCTGAAGTTGGACTTCAGCTGATGATTGTTGAGCCAAAGCGGCCTCTTTCTCCGCAGCAAAGCGGTCCATGCCCTCCTTCCACCTATGGCAGTTAGCTTTAACTTGATTGACCTCCCCCAGGACAACTCAATCTTCTCAATTTTTTGATCAATTGAGACATCTAAACGTTAGCTTCCACCCTTGGGATTGAGCTCGTATTTTTTCAAAAGAACAGTTACCTGCTCGTTTAGCTCAGTCTCCTCCTTACGGACCTTGGCCAAATCAGCTCGGAGGTCCCTAAGCTCTTCATCATTTTGCCCACAGAGGAGCTTGAGAGCATTTCTCTCCTCCAAAAGCTTCTGGAGCTCGGCCTCACATTGGTTTAGGTCAGCCCGAGATTTGGAAAAAGCCTATATGAGAAAAAATAGAAGTTAGGCAGAAGGAAGGAAAAGTAAAAGAAAATAACAACAAAAAAAATTAACACTTACTCGAGATCGAAGGCGTTGGGCCTCTTTGAAGAGCGTAGCTGCATCATTAAGGTCAAAGGCATCATCAACCCCAGTAAAACAATCCCGAAAGGGATCCTCTTCACTGAGGACTCCGCATATGTCAAGGGTCCTTATAGCCTAAGCTTCCCTTATTGTCTCTTCGGAGAAAGCTGGTAGAGAAGGCGAGTGACCTACTGTCAGTGCCCCGAGCGAGTCACTCGGGGCACTCTGTTCAGCTATGGGATCCTCGGAACCAGCCCCCTCCTGTGTGTTTGTTTATGGTTGAGGGATAATCTCGACCTCAGGCGATTCGGGGACTTTCCCTGAATCGTTCTTCAAAGCCTCCTCATCACGAGGCCGGGTTTTGACGACCGCCTCCAGCTTTGAGGGCTTGGCTGCCTCGGCGGTCTTCCTTGCTCGAATCACCAACGCCGAGCCATCACCCTCGTCTTCCTCTTCTTCTTCCCTCAGCTGTTGGACTAACTCTATGGTGAGAGAAATGATTTTCCTCTCGGTCCTTCAAGGTGGAGCATTTCTATCTTTGGGGTCCACGGACGACGAGACCCCTTTCCTCTTATTATCGTTCCCCGATTTCGGAACCGAGGACTTCGCTTCTTCCTCGCTGCTCGGAGGCCTTGAGACTGCATCTTTGTTCAGGCATGCACAGAAAAAAACTGAGTAAGGAGAAGAAATGTGACCAACACCTCAGAAATAAAGGAGAGAAGCTCATCATGATTCTTTGCCTCCCATTTGCCTTTTTCCAAGTCGCGCCAACAGGGCTCAGCATAAGAGGAAGTCGAGGACAACTTCCGAACTCAGTCCTCGAGGTCAGGAACCGCTCAAGGCATCCCAAAAGCCGCATCATGACAAATGAAGATGTTAAATAAAGCAAAATAGAAACATGGAAGTTAATGAGTAAGGTGTTACTTACTCTCCGGGTTCCATTGATCAGAAAATGGCATTTTCTCCTTCGGGATGAGGTCATATGTCCTTACCTTTATATCGACTCATCCATACTCGGTCCGTGTCCTCATTGATACTCGAGAATAACACCTTGGTCACTCGACACAGTAGTTTGATCGGCCCTCAAAACACCCGGGATCGATATAACCTGATGAGATGGTCGAGGGTGAACGACAACCCCTCGATTTTCCTGGAGAAGAACTAGAGCATGATTACGATGTGCCAGAAGGAAGGATGAACTTGGATGAGGGTCACTTGGTACCTCTTACAGAAATCTATGAGAACTCGATCGATGGGACCCAACATGAAAGGGTAAGTGTAAACACTTAGAAACCTCTCCAAGTGGGTGGTAATACTTTCTTCAGGAGAAGGGATCTGTACAACTTTCTCCCCCCAGTTGCAATCCCTTTAGAACACACGGGTAGGGAACATACTCACTAGGGAGCGGTTCCGCCAGCATTTTGTCACCGACCGGTGGTGAAGAAAAAGAAGAAGCTTTTTCCTTTTGTGGAACGGTTTTGGAAGTTTTTCCCATTATACGAGTAGAAGAAAGAGGAAAGTGTTGCGTTCTGGTGGTTTAAAACTAACAGAGATGGCCTAAGAAGTGATGAAAGAGAATAGATTGAGAGATTTAAAGACTTAGAAGAATTGATGAAGATGAGAGTAAAAGTTTTGATTCCCCAAAAGAGGCCATATTTATAGAATTATGGTGACGGTTCGATGGCATTAGTGGACGACCTCCCACTGACGCACATTAATGGTTTGGGAAACTGTACCGACGAGACGTTTCAGTCACTTCCATCGCTTATGTCACGAGGATGACATTACTGTCGATCGAGGTCATAAAAAATTCGAGGCTCAAGTCGTTTCTTATTATTATATTATATTCTAAGAAATGAGGGACTATCTGTATACAGTAGAAATCGGAGCTAGCCGATTTCACTATTTGATCGAGATTGGGACGTTACATCGAAGAGGTAGAACGTCGAGTCCAGAATCGAAGCCTCCTTCCAGATCGAGATCAATATTAATCGGGGCCAGAAAGAGACAGACTTCGAGTAATATCGGGATAACTTTGTAATGGAAAGGGCGAGATATCCTCGACTGCGATTGGTCGAGGATCGTGGCGTGAATCTAGGAACGAATCAAATCTATAGTGGTTAATCAGTTGTTCATACGATTTACTACTGTAATTATAAGTGTACCTTAATTAAGGCTCCTCCACTATATAAAGAGGAATTCCATTTATTTGTAATCATCATTGCTTACTGAGAAAAATATATACAATCATTTCTTTCTTGCTTATTGCTCTACTTATTGTTCATCAGAGTTGTTTTATTCTTTACTGTTCTTACAATATCACCTCGAGGTTACTTCAATTCGAGCTCGAGGCTTTTCTTATGCACTGGTTTGGATTACTTTACAATCTAATTCAGTCAAATATTTTCTCGTTTATCAATTGGTATTAGACGAAATCACATACCCATAAAACCACAATATAAATTTAATTGTTATCCAAACTTTAGGGTAAACAATATAGTTTTAAAAAATTATGAATAAAGAAAGCTATTTTATTCGTTAAATAGTAATGCATCATATAAAGCAAAATTAATGAAAAATATAAGCATGTGGATGTGCTGTTGCTACCTGCTGCATCTGCTCTTGAATAAGTGAGCCGATGGATCATAGGGTAATGAGCGTTAACACAGAGGTGGATTCAAAATTAAAATTTAGTAATTCCAACATTGCACTTAACTCTTTGTAGTATTGTATCCGGTTGAATTTATGGGGTTTGAACATAGTAAGCGTTTGGACATAAGAATTGTAAAATTCCAAAAAATAGTGAAAAAAATTTCAACTGAAAATGATATTTGAAATTTAGAGTTGTGTTTGAACATAAAATTCAATTTGGGTTGTTTTTAAAGTTTTGTGAGCGATTTGCGTGAAAATTTTGAAAAATAACTTTTTGAAGTTTTTCAAATTTTCAAAAATTTCCAAAATGCATCTTCAAGTGAAAATTAAATATTTTATGGACAAACGCTGATTTCGAAAAAAGTGAAACTTTTTTGGAAAAAAGGGAAAAAACTTATGTCCAAACGAGCTATTAATATTTGTTGGAATTTTATTTGAATGGTTGTATTATATTATATTGTATTGTATTGTTCTAATAAATATAATATTTGGATAGATTGTATAATTTTTTGTTATTTCATAACGTCACATATCAATAATTTGAAGAATAAACTTATAATATTTCAAAGGAAAAATAGAGTACGGGTAGAGTGATTAATGGAAAAGATAGAGTAAAAGATAAAACAGAATCATAGTAAGGACATGATGAGAAAAAAATAAGGTAACTATGTGACTATAACCAATCGGTCGTTACATAAAAATAGACTTTTCATTGGCCACATTTTTACGGATTTAACAATACGACATGATAAAAATATTATATTTAAAGTAATAATATGATATAATACAATAGATAACAATGATGAGGAAAATAGGAAAAACAAGTATATAACACTCTATTTGTACCCTGAACCCTTTTCATCGAAAAATAATATTGTAGTTCATCAGTAATTTATGTTTAAAATGGGGAAAACATCTATATCGCACTCTATTTAAACCCACTTGACGCTAAAGTTACGTCGGTAAACATGGTCATGCCTAGAGCTGTTCAAAATCGATCTGAAACTGTTAACCGAACCGAGTTGATGGCTTATTGGCTTATTGGTATCGGATTATTGGGGTAATGGATGGTGAACATATTGAGATCTTATAATTAATGGCTTAGCGGTTTGGGGGCAGATTACTCAATTTTCTTATCGGATAAACCATTAACCCATTAAGAATTTTCAAACACTTTCGTATGGATCTTGAAGTAGCAAGAATTCCTAAGACTCGATGTCCATTCCAATTTATAACTTTCCCACCATAATTTTCAATTCTATCAAGACAATTAGGTCAGTTAGGATGCGTACAGGAAGTCAGTCAACAAAATCACCCATAAAAAAGAATCTATTTCAATATTATGCCAATTTTTTTTTATTTGGTTTAGCCGATAATCATTAATCTGATACCAATTCGCCCGTTATCTTATTGGATGGATAGAGGATAGTTAAATATATCCATACATTTAATTTTTTCATGACACTTAGTTTTTTTAATCATATTCAAATATGAACATATTTTAGAATAAAAATGGCAAATATATTTATTTCTTAATATTTATTTGAATTAATGAAAATAAATTTGTTTAACAAATGATAATTTTATTTTTATGATCACTAAGACTTTTAATTTTTTTTAAGGATATTTTGAGTTTAATATGAAAACTTTAAAGCTTTATCTGTTAATATTATTTATTTGAACTCTATGTTTCCGAAGAGGGAGGAACATTTGGTTACTTTCCGGAGTATGGTAGCTAAGACTCAAATTGACTATCTCCTCCTCAGGAGGTGTGATAGGGGGTTGTGCGAGGATTACAAGGTGTGATCCGGAGTGAGAACCTCGCAACTCAACATAGGCTCCTAGTGATGGATGTCGGTATCTTGATGAAGAGGAAGAAGAGGTTTGTACGGGGTCAGTCGAGGATCAAGTGGGGAGTTTTGTCTAAGGATAATGCACAGGAGTTGGAGGGGAAACTGACGAATATGGGTGCCTGGAAGAGTGGTGGGGACGCTAGCGCTATGTGGACGACGACGACGGACTGTATAAGGGAGGCAGCAAGAGAGGTGTTGGGAGTTTCGAAAGGTTACTCTGGCGGGCACCAAGGCGACTGGTGGTGGAATGACGTGGTCCGAGGTAAAGTGGAAGCCAAGAAAGTGGCTTACATTAAGTTAGTAGAGAGCATCGACGATGATCAGAGGAGAGCAAACAACGAAAGATATAAGGAGGCTAGGAAGGAGGCGAAATTAGCGGTCACAGAGGCTAAGAATGCTGCTTTTGGTCGGCTTTATGAGGAATTTGGGGGCAATGATTGGGACAAGAAGTTATTTCGGTTGGCCAAAGCGAGAGAGAAGAAGGCTCGCGACCTGGATTAAGTGAGGTCCATCAAAGACGAGGACGGTCGAGTATTGATGGAAGAGGCCCAGATTAGGAAAGATGGCAGTCGTACTTTCATAAACTTCTGAAAAATAGGGGGATGGAAACATCGTGTTAGGGAAATTGGGGCACTCCGAGAGTCGCCGAGACTTTAGGTATTATAGGCGCATTAAGGTTGAGGAGGTCGTGGGTGCGATGGGTAAAATGAGTCGGGGAAAAGTGACTGGACCAAATGACATTCCAGTAGAGTTTTGGAGATATATGGGTAGAGCAGGCTTGGAGTGGCTGACTGGGCTGTTTAATGTTATCTTCAGGACAAAGAGGATGCTTGATGAGTGGCGGTGGAGTACAATAGTTCCGGTGTACAAGAACAAAGGGGATATCCATAATTGTAACAACTATAGGGGTATCAAGTTACTAAGTCATACCATGAAAGTTTGGGAGAGGGTGGTGGAAGCGAGGATAAGGAGGGTAGTGTCTATATCGGAAATCCAGTTCTGTTCATGCCGGGTCATTCTAATACGGAAGCTATCCACCTTATCAGGAGGTTGGTGGAACTATACATGGATAGGAAGAGGGATTTGCATATGGTGTTTATTGACCTAGAGAAGGCATATGACAAGGTCCCTAGGGATGTCCTTTGAAGGTGTCTGGAGGTGAAAGGTGTGCCAGTGGCTTACATTAGGGCGATAAAGGATATGTATGATGGAGCTATGACTCGGGTTAGGACTGTGGGAGGTGACTCAGATCCTTTTCTGGTAGTTATGGGATTACACCAAGGATTTGTGCTCAACCCGTTCTTATTTTCTCTGGCGATGGACGCACTGATACACCATATCCAAGGAGAGGTGCCATGGTGTATGTTGTTCGCTGATGATATATTTCTGATTGATGAGATGCGAGGTGGCTTTAATGGGAGACTGGAGGTATGGAGGCATGCCCTCGATTATAAAAGTTTCAAGTTGAGTAGGACTAAGACGGAATATGTGGAATGTAATTTCAACAACGTGACGAGGGAAGCGGATGTGGAAGTCAGGCTTGACTCACAAGTCATCCTCAAGAGAGAAAGTTTTATGTACTTAGGGTCAATTATCCAGGGAGATGAGGAGATCGACTGGGATATCACGCACCATATTGGGGTGGGGTGGATGAAATGGAGGTTAGCGTCTGGAGTCCTGTGTGACAAGAATGTGCCACCGAAACTCAAAGGTATGTTTTATAGAGTGGTGGTTAGACCGGCCATGTTGTATGGAGCTGAGTGTTGTCCAGTCAAGAATTCACATATCCAGAGGATGAAAGTAGAAGAATGAGGATGTTGATATGGATGTGTGGGCACACTAGTTTGGATAAGATTCGAAATGAATATATTCAGGAGAGTGTGGGCATGGCTCCCGTGGACGACAAGATGCGGGAAGCGCGACTTAGATGGTTCGGACACGTGAGGAGGAAAAGCCTAGATGCACCGGTTAGGAGGTGTGAGCGGTTGACTTTGGCAGGTATGAGAAGAGGCAGAGGGCGGCCTAAGAAGTATTCTGGCGAGGTGATCAGGCAGGACTTGGCGCAGCTTCATATTTTTGAGGACATGGCTCTTGATAGGAACATGTGGAGGTCGAGCATTAGGGTGGTAGGCTAGGGGGTAGTCGAGAGTTCTTCCCTCTTTGTACCGGGTAGTCTGGTAGATTTTTGCTTAGGTTTGTTAGCGGTCTATGTTGTGGTCACATTGTTGTTTTGCATAGTTTTGTGTTATTGTCCTTTCACTTATTCGTTGTTGTTATTTTCTCTCTGGCATATTTTGTTGTTACATGCCTTTTCTCTTGTTTCATTTTTGATATTATTGTCTCTCCTGTTGAGCCGAGAGTCTCCCGAAAATAGCCTCTCTACCCTTCTCGGGGTAGGGCTAAGGTCTGTATATGCTCTACTCTCCCCAGACCCCACTAGTGGAATTTTATTGAATATGTTGTTGTTGTTGTAATAATGGATTAGTGAATATGGCTTAGCTGATAAATCTGCGAGCTTTGATTTTATAATTTCATTATAAATATTTTATTAGGCTCAGTTAAGAATGTTGTTGTTTTGATAATCTAGGTAAAAATATATTATATAGTACTCCCTTCATTTTAATTTATGTGGATCTGTCTAGATGAGCATATAGTTTAAGAGAAAAAAAGAAGAAGAAGACTTTTGAACTTAAATGATGCACACTTATTTTGTGCGGGTGTAAAATGAGGTACATATATTTTGTATGGCTATGAAAAATGGTCATTCTTTTTGGCACAAACTAAAAAGAAAATAGGTGTCACGACCCAATTTTTCCTCTGTTGGGTATCGTGATGGCACCTAGTCTTAGGGACTAGGTAAACCTAACATTTACTGAATAACAATAATAATAAAGAAAATCTAACAGTCTTGATATAGAAATCTTTACAGAATTTATAATTTCCCAAAATCGGTAGTACAAGTCATAAGATCTATAGAGTTTACTAAAAATTCTAAATACAATTGTTTGGAAGTAAGTAAAAACAATGTGAATACAAAATAGGAAGGTGACTCCGAAGCCTGTGAACGCGGTGACAAGTTTACCTTGAGTCTCCTCAGCAAGAATCTGCACAGCTACTAACAATCAATACTTGGGCCTGCACAAAAATATGCAGAAGTATAGTATGAGCACACCACAACGATGCCCATTAAGTATCTAGACTAACCTCGATGAAATAGTGACGAGGACTAGTCAAGAAACCCACTGGTCTAATAAACTGGACAAGCATAAGTATAGGAACAACCATGCATGATTTCTACATAGAACTACACAATATGACTAACAATATAGTAATTAAAACACGAAAGGAAAAATGACAAGTACCAGCGGAATACCATAATAATAATAACAGAAGAGTAAGGGGAAATGCAACTTAAATCCGAAATCGGAGATACAGCAGGGACAAATAATAATTTGGCAACTACGACAGCTCTCACATAAGATTTTAGTGAACAATTTCACAAAGTGCCGAACCTCGAATAAATTACAACTCACGGGTCTCACTACCTGAACCCTAACACTTGGCATCCTGTGCCGTCATCACACCTCATAATCATGCTGACAACCCACGTGCCGAATAGAGCTAGTCTCACATAGAAGGCGAGTAAACAAGGGTGTTCTTCTATACTCAACAATATCAAGAAAACCTCTTATCCATTAAGGGTACTTAGCCACGTTTATGCTTGTGCAAGTGTCCTGACATAGTTCATACTCACTAGTAAGGAAAAGAACGGACAACACGTAGAATGTTTGCAGAACAGGGGGATCTCCCGGAATACCGTTCCATAGTCCCAAAGTAAATATGCAGGGGGATCTTCCGGAATACCGTTTCGTAGTCCCGAAGTAAATATGCAGAACAAGGGGATCTTCCGGAATACCGTTCTGTAGTCCCAAAGTAAATATTCATAATAGGGGGATCTTCGGGAATACCGTTCCGTAGTCCCAAAGTAAATACGCAGAACAGGAGGATCTCCCGAAATACCGTTTCGTAGTCCCAAAGTAGAACATGGGGATCTCACAAAATACCGTTCCGTAGTCCCAAAGTAAATATACAGAACATTGGGATCTCTTGGAATACCATTTTGTAGTCCTAAAGTAAATATTCAGAACATGGGGATCTCCTGGAATACCGTTCTGTAGTCCAAAAGTAAATATGCAGTGCAACCAACAGAGATAATAGTTACAGCACGACAGAAACCTCATGTAAATCACCACAACAAGTACAACAGTAACAATGACTGTAATACAAGGTACGACAAGTAAATCAACTCAAGAACTTTAAATTACAAAGAAACGGTAGAACTAATTCACAAGGAATAACCACAGTAAAGAATGTTAGGCGTAAAGAGAGCAGCATAACAAGGGAAAGCTAAAATGTAGCAATGATTCCACAATATTCAAGTGAACAATAAGGAAGTCAACACGAGTCAAATAGTTCCAAATAAAGGCAAGTCAACTAAGATATAGGTTATCTAAATTCCTCTTGAGTTTGAGCAATTACGAAGAATATTCAACCATTCAATTAAGGACAAGCAGCAGAAGATAATCATAACTCCAATTAAGACTAAACAATTATAGGATGAGATAATAATTTCAATTAAAAATAAGCAGTTATGAAAAGATAGCATGACGATAGAAGAGGTAAAATCTTCATTTAAGTCAAATAAGAGTCAAATAGACAATAAGAGTTAATCCTAAATCAATTAACTCTAATTAAAGCATGTAGAGGTGAAACTAGCAAATAAGAACTCAAACGTATCAAGAACAACTTTATACATAGTGAATATAAGGACAAAGAACCCTTAAAGGCCAACTTTCCATAAATAAGTCCGAGCACACACTCGTCACCTCGCGTACACGAATTACAATCAACATAGAAGACTCAAATCCTAAGGAGTAGTTCCCCCACACAAGGTTAGACAAGATACTTACCTCAAAGAAGACAAATCAGTACTCTAAAATGAACTTCTCGGGTGAAAAGACCTCTGGACGGCTCAAATCCAACCAAAATAACTTCAAAGCACAAATAGAACTTATAAGAAACTATTTTGGATCATAAAGTTTCAATCTTTACAAAAAACTAAAAATCGACCCAAAAGTCGACCCGCCGGGCTTGCACCTCGGAACCCGACAAATTAAAAAAACCTGAACACCCATTCCAATACGAGTCCAACCATACTAATTTCATCAAATTCCGATACCGAATCAATGTTCAAACCCAATTATTCTAGTTTTTTTATAAAAATCCCTAATTTTCCAATCAAAATATGGATTAATTCAAAAAATGAACTTCTCTAATTATATTAAAATACAAAAATTATACTTAGATACTGACCCCCATGAAAAGACGAGCAGAACACCGCAAAAATCACCTCAATCGGAGCTCTAGAACTCAAGATATGCTAAAAATACCAAAATGACGCGGTCTGATTTTTTTATACTCAGGGATTTTCGCTTTTGCGACAAAAATATCTGCACCTGCACATTTTTAGCTGTCATTTCCGCTTTTTCGGATCATTTTTCGCACCTGCGGCTTGGCATATGCGGACCCAACTTCGCATCTGGGAAGCACCAGCTCTAGCTCTTTTCTCCGACACTAAAATGAGCATAACTTCCTCAGACGATGTTCAAATTCGACTATTCTTTTTGCTATAGCTCCGTAATTACGATACGGATCTAATGCTTCAATCAAAAATGACACCGAAACATTAAAAATGAGTGCAAAACAACTTAAACCTATCTGAAACTCACCTGAGCCCCTCGGGACCCCGTCCGAACATACCAATAAGTTCAATAACCTAATACGGACCCGCTCGAGGCCTCAAACCACATCTAACAAAGACGAAACTACAAATTGCACCATGAATCGAACTTCTGAACTTCCAAATCTTCCAACTTCTAAAGCTCGTGCCGAAACCTATCAAAGCAACCCGGAATGACGTCAAATTTTGCAGGCAAGTCCAAATTGACATAACAGAGATGTTCCAACTCTCGGAATCGCATTCCGACCTCGGTATCACCAAAGTCAACTATTGGTCAAACCTCTCCACCTTCCAAACTTCAACTTTTTCAACTTCCGCTGAAATGCTTCATATCACCCTACGGACCTCCAAATCCAATTCCGGACGCACGCCTAAGTCTAAAATCACCATACAAAGCTGTTGAAATCATCTAAAACCCATTTCCAAGCCGTTTACCAAAGTCAAATTCCGTTCAACTCTTGCCGCTTAAGCTTCCAAAACTTGAATCCTTCTTTCGATTTGGCTCCGAATCATCCGATAACTGAATTCAACCACGCACACAGGTCAATATACATAATATGAAGTTGCTCAAGGCCTTATGCCGCCGAACGGAGCTTAAATTCTCAAAACGACCAGTCCTGTCATTACAATAGATTCACATATATTAAAAAGGAGGAAGTATATAATATAGAAGGTATTACATAATTGAGAGGATTTATAATGTCAAGGGTATAATAGAATTTTAGGTAACCTTTTTATATAATCTAGTCAAAGTGACTACTGTGATAACTAAAATATAGTAAAATACTTTTTGTGTAATAAAAAAAAAATAATTTTTGGATAAAGAACACAAAGTTAATTAATTTTTACGTAATTAAAAAAATTAATTTTTTGATAATAACGACAAAGCTGAATAACCACTAATAAAATTCACCCCCAAATTAGCATTGTTCCATCGATGGGACGTACCATTTCATCCTTAATATGGTAAAAATCTACAGACTTTACAATATAAAAAAGAAAAAAGAAAAGTTGTGTTATAAAAAGAGTTTGTTGTTAATTCCAAACGATTAATGTTATATTCTGGAACCTTGTAAAGTTGATAGCAGTAGTGTGTGGTTTGTATTTGAAGTATGTGTGAAATGTTGAATTATATTTGTTTCTTTCTTTTGGCACGAAGCTTCCACACCATTGTCTTGTCATATTTCAGACGACGCGAGCGCAGTGACACCAGATTTATCTGAATTTTGTGTTTTTAAATAATACAATCAATTTAATTATCAGTAAGAATCTTTAAAATTAAATTTATAAAGCTCAAATCATAAAATCGGCATTTTCACACGCGTCAAATCATGCAAATCCTGGATGGAGATAATATTACTCCTTTGGTGCGAATTTGTGATTGTCTGTGTGTATTAGCCACGTCATCTGTATGTATTCGGGCGATTGAACCCGAATAACCTAAAATTTTGTTGTACCATAACACACGACCTAAGGAACAATAGTTATCGTTTTGTCATGATTGTTCCTGATTTTCTGACATTTTAGGAAAATAAAACTAGAATTCTGCCCGATTCTTAGATTTTCGTGTGCTATCCATAACCATAACCCAGGATGTAATCACATGATATACCACCTAACTTGCATACTCGTAGCAAGCCCACGCCATCTGCATGCGTCCGGGGTGACCGGACCTGAATCATCTAAAATAATGTCGGACCATCAAAACGACCCCAGGAACAATAGTCATCATTTCACCATGACCGTTCCTCATTTCTTATTGTTTCAAGTCCATAAGACTGGAGTTCTGCCAATTTCCCTAATTTCGTGTGCTACATGTCGCGCACGCCATCTGCATTCATCCGGGCGATCAGACCCGAATCGCCTAAAATTTTGTCGAACCATCAAAAACAACCTAAGGAACAATAATCATCGCTTCGCAATGACCATTCCTCCTTTTTGACGTTTTAGGTCCATAAAATAGGGATTCCGCTCGGTTCCCAGAATTTCATATATTATAGCCGACGTTATCTGCATGCATCCGGGCGACCGAACCTGAATCGCCTAAAATTTGGTCCGCTCTTCAGAAACGACCTAAGGATAAATTGTCATCGTTCCCTATGATCGTTCCCCGTTTATTGGCGTTTTAGGTCCATAAAATTGAAAATCTATGCGATTCCCAGATTTTCGTGTGCTATAGCCCACGACATTTGCATGCATCCAGGCAACCGGACCTGAATCGCCTAAAATTTTTGCGGACCATCAAAAATGACATAAGGAACAATAGTCATCACTTCGCTACGATGGTTCCTCGTATTTTGGCGCTTAAGGGCCATAAACCTGAATTCTACCCGATTCCTAGATTTTCGTGTCCTGCAACCCACGCCATCTGCATGCATCCGGGCGATCAGACCAGAATCGCCTAAAATCTTACCGGACCATAAAAATGACCTATGGAACAATAGTATTTGTCTTGCTATGACCGTTCCTCGGTTTGGCGTTTTAGGGCCATAAAACTGGAATTCTGCCTAATTCCTAGATTTTTGTGTGATATGGCTGCCTCTATCAGCACGCATTCGAGCGATCGAACCTGATCACCAAAATTTTTTGTCTCCCCTTCAAAAATGACCTAAGGAACAATAGTCATCGCTTCGCCTTGATTGTTCCTTATTTTGTGGCGTTTTAGGGCCATAAAACTAGAAATTCTGCCCTATTTCCAGATTTTCGTGTGTTATAGCAAACGCTAATTGCGTGGATGCGAGTGAGCCGACCCGAATCACCAATTTTTCGGCCCGTCAAAAGCGACCTAAGGAGCAATAGTTATTGCTTCACCATGACCGCTCCTTATTATTTGGCTTTTTAGGAAAAACTGGAATTTTGCCGTATTCCCGAATTTTTGTATGTTATAGCCCATGCCATTTAATGCTTCCAGGCAATCGAACTTGAATCACCTAAAACTTTTACGGATCATAAAAACGACCTAAGGAACAATAGTCATTACTTCACCATGACCTTTTCTCATTTTTTGGTGTTTTGGGGCCATAAAACTGAAATTCCATCCGATTTCCAGATTCGTGTGCTATAACCCATGCCATGTGTATGCATCTAGGAGACCGGACCTGAATTGCCTAAAATTTTGTCTGACCATCAAAAATTACCTAAGGAATAATAGTTATCGCTTTGCTATGATCATTTCTCATTTTTTGGCATTTTAGAGCAATTAAACTGAAATTTCACCTGATTCTTAGATTTTTATATGCTATAACCCACACCATTTGCACTCATCCAAGAGACTTGACCCGAATCCCCTAAATTTTATCCGACCATCAAAAACGACCTAAGAAACAATAGTCAACGCTTAGCCATGACAATTCCTCATTTTTGGCATTTTAGGGCCATAAAAGTTGAGTTCTACTTGATTCCTAAATTTTCGTGTGCTAGCCCATGCTATATGCATGCATCCGGGCGACCAGACCTGAATCGCCTTAAATTTATTCGAACCATCAAAAACGGTCTAAGGAATAATAGTCATCGCTTCGCCATGATCGTTCCTCATTTTTTGGCGTTTTAAAGTCATTAAACTAGAATTCACCTGATCCCTAAATTTTCTGTGCACTAGCCCACGCCATCTACATGCATGCGAGCGATCGGACCCGAATTGCTTAAAATTTTACCGGATCATGAAACACAACCAAAGGAACAAGTCATTGCTTCGCCACAACCACTCCCCATTTTTTGGCATTCTAGGGCCATAAAATTAGAATTCTACCCTATTCCCAAATTTTCGTGTGCATAGCCCACGCCATCTGCATGCATCTGGGCGACCAGATCCGGATCGCCTAAAATTTTGCCGGACCATAAAAAATGACCTAAGTAACAATAATCATCGCTTTTTCGTGACCATTCCTCATTTTTTGGCGTGATAGGGCCATAAAACTTAAACTCCGCTCGATTCTTAAATTTTCGTGTGATATAGCACACACCATCTGCATGTATTTGGGCAAACAGACCTAAATCGCCTAACATTTTTTCGGACCATCAAAAATGACCTAAGGAACAATAGTCATCGCTTTGCCATGATCGTTCCTCCTTTTTATTGTTTTAGAGCAATAAAACTAGAATTCCGCTCGATTCCCAAATTTTCTTGTGTTATATCCCATGCCATCCACATGCATCCAGCGACTAGACTCGAATCGCCTAAAAAGTTTTCAGACCATAAAAATGACTTAAGGAACAATAGTCATACTTCCCCATGGATGTTCCTCATTTTTTTGCGTTTTATGTTCATAAAACTTGAACTCTTCTCAATTCCCAGATTTTCGTGTGCCATAACGCGCACCATTTGCACGCATCCGGGAAACCGGACCTGAATCGCCTAAAATTTTTCAGCCCATCAAAAAATAACCTAAGGATCAATGCAATCACTTTTTCATGACTGTTCCTCATATTTTGGCGTTTTAGGGCCATAAAAGTGGAATTCCCTCGATTCTCATATTTTCATGTGTTGTAGCCCACGCAATCTACATACATCAGGGCGACCGGACCTGAATCGCCTAAAATTTTGTCGGTCTATCAGAAACCACCTATTGATCAATAGTAATCGATTCGCCATGACCGTTCCTTATATTTTGGCACTTTAGGGCCATAAAAATGGAATTCCGCTCGATTCATTGATTTTTGCGTGATATAGCCCATGCCATCTGCATGCATCCGGGCGACCGGACCCAAATCCCTTCAAAAAATTTTGGGCCATAAAAAACGACCTAAGGAACAATAGTCATCGCTTCGCCATAGCTGCTCCTCATTTTTTGGTTTTTTAGGGCCATAAAACTTGAATTCTTTCCGATTCCAAGATTTTCGTGTGCTATAGCCAACGTCATCTGTACGCATCCTTGCGACCGGACCCAAATCGCCTAAAAAAATTTCAACCCTTAAAAAACGAGCTAAGGAACAATAGTTATTGCTTCGCCATTACCATTCTTTGTTTTCTAGCGTTTTAGGGCCATAAAACTTGAATTTCGCTCGATTCCTAGATTTTTGTGTGCTATAACCCACGCCATCTGCAGGCATCCGGGCTACCGATCCGAATCGACTAAAATTTTGTGGGACAATCCAAAACAACCTAAGGAATAATGGTCATTGCTTCTCCACGACTGTTCATTGCTTTTTGGTGTTTTAGGGCCATAATATTGGAATTATGCTCGATTCCCAGATTTTCTAGTGAACGCCATCTATATGCATCAGGGCGACCGGACCGGGATCGCCTAAAATTTACCGGCCCATAAAAAATGATTTAAGGAACAATAGTCATCGCTTCGCCATGACCGTTCCTTATTTTGGTATTTTAGGGCCATAAAACCGGAGTTCCGCTCGATTCCCAGATTTTCGTGTTCTATAGCCCACACTATTTGCATGCATCCGAGACGGACCTAAATTGTCTTTAATTTTTTCCGGACAATCATAAACAATCTAAGGAACAATAGACATTGCTTCTCCATGATCGTTCCTCTTTTTTGGTACTTAGGGCCATAAAACTTTAATTATGCTCGATTCCCAGATTTTCGTGTGCTATAACCCACGCCATCTGCATGCATCCGTATGATCGGGCCTGAATCGCCTAAAATTTTGTCGGACCATCAAATATTACCTAAGGAATAATAGTCATCACTTCTCCATGATCGTTCCTCATTTTTTGGCGTTTTAGGGCCTTTAAACTGGAATTCCGCCCGATTCTCAAATTTTCGTGTGTTATAGCGCACGCCATCTGAATGCATCCAGGCAACCAGGCAAGAATCACCTAAAATTTTGATGACCCTTCAAATACGATCTAAGTAATAATAGTCATCGCTAAGCCTTAATCTTTCCTCATTTTTTGGCATTTTAGGGCAATAAAACTGAAATTTTGCTTGTTCGCGTACTATTTTCCACGCCATTGTCACGACCCAATTTATCCCTCCGAAAGTTATCGTGACGGCACCTAATATTTACGACTAGGTCAACCTATTATTGCGGAAAATTTAAATAAACACGACGATAAAAGATAAAACAGTATAAATTTAAATAACAAGAGTAGTGCCACTCGGCTCATATACAATAACAATCTCCCAAAACCCGGAATATCGTGAAACACAAGCTTCTAAAAGTCTATATAGCTCTATACAAAACTGTTTGAAGAAAAATAAATAAAATCTCTAGGCGAGTGAATAGAAGAGGACTCCGAGGATCTGCAGACGCGAGGAGAAATACCTTGAAGTCTCCTGGAATCAGCAAGCATGCACTAACCCCGAGCCTGATAGCTCGTACCTGGATCTTCACTGTCATGACCCGAATTTCCCACCGCCGGGACAGTGATGGCGCCTAATATTGAACCTGCTAGGCAAGCCAACGTTACTGATTATTTTATCTTGTTTCCTTATTTTTATCAATTAGCAAGTGATGTACAGAAACAACGGAAATAAAAGTGCGGAATAACAGAATCGAATAACTCAATTCAATACTATTACGAAATTCATACAATTACTCCCAGAATTTGGTGTCACAATTTCATGGACTGTCTATGAATACTACATATAAAAGTTTGAACAAATAAATACATCTGTGTCATAATAAAGAAGAGCAGAATGGAAATAAAGTAGGAGGGAACTCCATGGCCTGCGGACGCCTGTAGGACTACCTCTGGTCTCCACTGGACTGAAGGTAGCAACCTCGAGCTAGGGTCCGAAGGGTCCAATACTGGGATCTGCACAAAGAGTGCAGAGTGTAGTATCAGTACAACTGGCCCCATGTACTGAGTAAGTGTCGAGCCTAACCTCGATGAAGAAGTGACGAGGCTAGGACACAACAACCAAATAAATCTGCGCAGTTTTATCATGTACGAAAACAATAATAATAATAATAATAATAATAATAATAATAATAATAATAATAATAATAAATAAGCAACTTAATAATAAAAGAAAGGGGGAAACATCTTGAGGGGAAGAAATATCAATTTATGAAAACAACGAAGTAAAGCGACAAAATAAAAATGAACTTAGAATAACGGGAATAAATATACAAAGACAAGTGCACGACATCACCCTTCGTGCTTTTACTCTCATCCTCACCATAATATCAGTGGAAAGCGGCACGGCATCACCCTTCGTTCTTTTACTCTCTCATAATAATGGCACGGCATCACCCTTCATGCTTTTAAGTTTCATAATATGGTACGACATCACCCTTCGTGCATTAACTCTCACAATATCGGCACGGCATCACCCTTTGTGCATTAACACTCTCTCACAATATCATGCACGACATCACCCTTCGCTCTTTACACTCTTCCTCACCGAAATAAATTAATAACAACAAATCCGGCAAGGAAATCAACAATACAAACAACGACAATAGATAATAAAGCCATAACGTCCCGGCAAGGGAGCCAACAGTAGAATCTATATCATCCCGGCAAGGGAAACAACTATAACCAATCTCACTTAGTTACTGGACTTCACTTAATAATTCTCAACTTGAACAAATACTCAACAATGATCAATATCAAGGAAATTCCACCAACATGGATAACCATAAAGTGAAACTCAAGTAATACTCAACGAAATATCACATAAATTATAATATTCGACTCACGGGCATGCTTGACACCAACGTATAGGTACTCATCACCTCACCTATACGTTGAACATGATACTAACACATAGAAAATAGGACTCTACACCTATTCCCTCAAGCTAAGGTTAAGCCAAACACTTACCTCAAATTACCGCTTTCCCCTTAGAATTCGCCTCCAATTCAATTGTATCTAGACATAATCAACTTAATAATATCAATAAGTGCTAAATAATTCAATCCCAATGCTTAATTATAGGTTTTCTATCATTCTTCCCAAAGAATCAAAAATCGACCCCGACCCGCTTGGTCAAAACACGAGGTTTGGACCAAAACTCGATCACTCATTCACCCACGAGCCCGAATATGTAATTAGTTTCGGAATCCAACCCCAAAACAAGGTCTAAATTCTAATTTTACAAAAAGCCCTAACTCTACCCCAAATCCCAAAATTTCTACCCTTAAAACCCTAGAATTCTTTATGATAATTGATGAAAAACATTAGAAAGTTGAAAGAAATTAGTTAAGGGACACTTTCCTATGATTTGGAAAGAAAACCTCTTGAGAAAATCGCCCTAAGTCCTCTATTTTTTTGAGAGAATTGGAACTCTGCTGGGCTGAAAGTCCGCGCCTGCGGGCTCGTACCTACGGCTCTAGGCTCGCAGGTGCGGGCCCACCAAAACGGTGCACCAACAGTGATTTTCCAAGTTTAAACACCCCGAAACCTACCCGAAACTCACCCGAGCCCCCAAGTCTCCAACCTAAACATGTACACAACTTCAAAAACATCCTACGGACTTACTCGTGCGATCAAATCGCCAAAATAACATCTTAAACAACAAATTTAGCATAGAAATCAAAGAGAAATCTCAAACCTTTCAAAGTTTCAAATTTCACAACTGCGGGTCCAAATCACGTCAAATGACCTTCGTTTCTTACCAAATCTTATAGGCACAACTCAAATATCATCTTAAACCTGTACCAGGCTCCGGAACCAAATTACACGAGCCCAATACCGTAAATTTCAAACATAGCCAAATTTCCAAACTCTTATATTTTCAATAAAATAATTTCTTTCAAAAATTCATTTCTCGGGCTTGGGACCTCGGAATTCAGTTCCGGGCATACGCTCAAGTCCCATATTTTCCTACGGACCCTCCGGGATCGTCAAATCACAGGTCTGGATACGTTTACCCAAAATATTGATCGAAGTCAACTTAAATTCAGTTTTAAAGGAAAAATTAGCATTGTTCTCAGTTTCTCACATAAAAACTTTTCGGATATACCCCCGGGCTGTGCATGCAAAACGAGGTGAGATAAAAGGAAGTTTTCAAGGCCTTGAAACACAGTTTTGACTTCTAAAACAAGAGATGACCTTTTGGGTCATCACATTCTCCACGTCTAAAACAACAGTTTGTCCTCGAATAGACATAGAAAAGAGAATACCTGAATCGGAGAAAAGATGGGGATATCGGCTCCACATATCGGACTCGGACTCCCAGGTAGCTGTCTCGGCAGGCTGACCTCTCCACTGAACACGAACTGAAGGATAACTCTTCGACCTCAACTGACGAACCTGCCGGTCTAGAATAGCTACCGACTCCTGCTCATAGGTCAAGTCCTTGTCCAACTGGACACTGCTGAAGTCCAACACATGGGATAGATCGTCGTGATACTTCCGAAGCATAGACACATGAAACATTGGATGCACAGCTGATAAACTCGGTGGCAACGCAAGTCTGTAAGCCACCTCTCCCACTCTATCAAGGATCTCAAAAGGACCGATGAACCTAGGGCTTAGCTTGCCCTTCTTCCACAATCTCCTCACGCCCTTCATAGGCGACACCCGAAGCAACACCCGCTCTCCGACCATGAATGCCACATCACGAACTCTGCGGTCGGTATAACTCTTCTGCCTGGACTGAGCTGTCCGTAGTCTATCCCGAATCACCTTAACCTTATCCAAGGCATCCTGCACTAAATCTGTGCCCAACAACCGAGCCTCTCCCGGCTCAAACCACCCAACCGGTGACCGACACCGCCTACCATATAATGCTTCATAGGGAGCCATCTGAATGCTCGACGGATAGCTGTTGTTGTAGGCAAACTCTGCTAATGGCAAGAACTGATCCCAAGAACCTCCAAAGTCAATAACACATGCGCGTAGCATATCCTCCAAAATCTGAATAGTACGCTCGGACTGTCCGTCCGTCTGAGGATGAAATATTGTGCTCAACTCGACCTGCGTGCCCAAATCACGCTGAACTACCCTCCAAAAATATGAGGTAAAACCTCGGTCAGAAATGATAGACATGGGCACCCCATGAAGACGAACAATCTCTCGAATGTAGATCTCAGCCAATCTCTCCGAAGAATAGGAAACTGCCCCAAGAATAAAATGCACTGACTTAGTCAGCCTATCCACAATGACCCATACTGCATCGAACTTCCTCTGAGTCCGCGGGAGTCCAACAATGAAATCCATGGTGATACGCTCCCACTTCCACTCAGGAATCTCAATCTGCTGCATCAATCCACCAAGTCTCTGATGCTCGTACTTTACCTGCTGACAATTCAAGCACCGAGCTACATATGCCAGTATATCCTTCTTCATACTCCTCCACCAATAATGCTGCTTCAAGTTCTGATACATCTTTGCGGCGCCCGAATGAATGGAGTATCGGGAACTATGGGCCTCCTCTAATATCAACTCATGAAGTCCATCCACATTGGGCACACAAATACGACCCTGGATCCGTAAAACTCCATAGTCTCCAACTGTAACCTGCTTGGCACCACTGTGCCGCACCGTGTCCTTAAGGACACACAAATAAGGATCATCTTACTGCTGATATCGAATACGATCAAATAATGAAGAACGCGCAACTGTATAAGCTAGAACACGGCCTGGATCAGAAACATCCAACCTCATGAACCGATTGGCTAAAGCCTGAACATCCAAAGAAAGCGGTCTCTCCACGACTGGAATATATGCAAGGCTACCCATACTGGATGACTTCCTACTCAAAGCATCGGCTACCACATTGGCCTTCCCCGGATGATATAAGATGGTGATGTCATAGTCTTTCAACAGCTCCAACCATCTCCTTTGCCTAAAATTCAACTCTTTCTGCTTGAAAAAGTATTGCAAACTCTTGTGATCCGTGAACACCTCATATGACACGCCATATAGATAATGACTCCAAATCTTCAGCGCGTGAACAATGGCTGCTAACTCATCATGAACTAGATAATTCTTCTCGTGGATCTTCAACTAACGCGAAGCATATGCAATAACCTTTCCATCCTGCATCAACACTGCACCAAGTCCAACCCGAGATGCATCACAATACACAATATATGGCCCTGAACCTGTGGGCAAAACCAACACCGGCGCGGTAGTCAAAACTGTCTTGATCTTCTGAAAGCTCACCTCACACTCGTCTGACCACTTGAATTGGGCACCCTTCTGAGTCAACCTGGTCATCGGGGCTGCAATAGACGAAAACCCCTCCACAAACCGACGGTAATAGCCCGCCAAACCTAAGAAACTCCGGATCTCTATGGCTGATGTGGGTCTAGGCCAATCCTTGACCGCTGAAATCTTCTTGGGATCCACTTGAATACCCTCTGCTGATACCATATGACCCAAGAATGCAACTGAACTCAACCAAAACTCACATTTCGTAAACTTAGCATATAATTGACTGTCCTTCAGAGTCTGGAGAACGACTCGAAGGTGCTGCTCATGCTCCTCCCGGCTGCGGGAATAAATCAAAATATCATCAATGAAGACTATCACGAAGGAATCCAAATAAGTCCTGAACACTCGGTTCATCAAGTCCATGAAAGTTGCTGGCGCATTTGTCAACCCGAATGACATCACTAAGAACTCATAATTCCTGTACCGAGTGCAGAAAGCTGTCTTAGGGACATCAGATGCCCTAATCCTCAACTGATGGTAGCCAGATCTCAAATCAATCTTCGAAAATACCTTGGCGCCCTGAAGCTGGTCAAACAAATCATCAATCCTCGGCAATGGGTACTTTTTCTTGATAGTAACCATGTTCAATTGTCGATCATCTATGCACATCCTCATCGATCCGTCCTTTTTTTTTTAACAAACAATACCGGCACACCCCAAGACAAAACACTAGGCCTTATAAAGCCTTTATCAAGCAAATCCTGCAACTGTTCTTTCAACTCCGACAGCTCCAGCAGGGCCAGCTCAGGTCCCCGAGGGGTTCATCGCTACCCCAGTACTCCAGGATGCTCTGGTCCGTCTAGTAGGCCTCATGAAGAGTGTCACTCATGCAGGCTTACTTCCTGCAGCACCAACCGTCTCTCAGGCTGGGGGAGGAGCCCAGACTCCCACTACTCGCACTCAGGGGCAGATGGCTTCTCAGTTTTAGACTCCAGCAGCTCAGACAACTGGGGTAGTTCAGCAAGGTGTTGTGGCTCAGATCGGTGATGGAGCAGCTATGTCTGTTGATGCTTTATGGAGGTTGCACAGGTTCACCAAGCTCTTCACTACTACTTATAGCAGTTCATCTTCAGAGGATCCCCAGGATTATTTGGATAGTTGTCACGAGGTTCTGGGGAACATGGGGATAGTGGAGACCAATGGGGTCGATTTTGCTACTTTTTGTCTGTTAGGTTCCGCCAAGACTTGGTGGAGAGATTATTGTTTGGATAGACCAGCTGGGTCACCGCCTTTGACTTGGGCCCAGTTCTACGAGTTGTTTCTAGAGAAGTTTCTTCCTATCACTTAGAGAGAGGATTATCGGAGGCAGTTTGAGCGTCTCCAATAGGGCTCTATGACAGTCACTCAGTATGAGACCAGATTCATTACCTTGGAACGACATGCTATTATGATACTTCCCACCGAGAGAGAGAGGGTGAGGAGATTTATTGAGGGACTAGCTCAGCCGATCAGATTGCAGATGGCGAAGGAGACAGGGAGGCGCCTAACATTGAACCTTCTAGGCAAGCCAACGTTACTGATTATTTTATCTTGTTTCCTTATTTTTATCAATTAGCAAGTGATGTACAGAAACAACGAAAATAAAAGTGCGGAATAACAGAATCGAATAACTCAATTTAATACTATTACGAAATTCATACAATTACTCCCAGAATTTGGTGTCAAAATTTCACGGACTGTCTATGAATACTACATATAAAAGTCTGAACAAATAAATACATCTGTCGCAGAATAAAGAAGAGCAAAATGGAAATAAAGTAGGAGGGGATGCCAAGGCTTGTAGACGCCTGCAGGACTACCTCGGGTCTCCACTGGACTAAAGGCAGCAACCTCGATCTAGGGTCCGAAGGGTCCAGTATTGGGATCTGCACAAAGAGTGCAGAGTGTAGCATCAGTACAACCGACCCCATGTACCGAGTAAGTGTCTAGCCTAACCTCAGCAAAGTAGTGACGAGGCTAGGACACGACAACCAAATAAACCTGCGCAGTTTTATCATGTACAAAAACAATAATAATAATAAGACATAAGCAGCTTAATAAAAAAAGAAAGGGGGAAACAGGTTGAGCGGAAGAAATATCAAGTTATGAAAACAATGAAGTAAAGAGACAAAATAAACATCAAACTTGGAACAACGGGAATAAATACACAAAGACAAGTGCACGACATCACCTTCGTGCTTTTACTCTCATCCTCACCATAATATCAGTGGAAAATGGAACGACATCACCCTTCGTGCTTTTACTCTCTCATAATCATGGCACGACATCACCCTTCGTGCTTTTAAGTTTCATAATATGGCACGACATCACCCTTCGTACATTAACTCTCACAATATCGGCGCGGCATCACCCTTCGTGCATTAACACTCTCTCACAATATCATGCACGACATCACCCTTCGTGCATTAACTCTCACAATATCGGCGCGGCATCACCCTTCGTGCATTAACACTCTCTTACAATATCATGCACGGCATCACCCTTCGTGCTTTACACTCTTCCTCACCCAAATAAATCAATAACAACAAATCCGGCAAGGAAATCAACAATATAAACAACGACAATAGATAATGAAGCCATAACGTCCCGGCAAGGGAGCCAACAGTAGAATCTATATCATCCCGGCAAGGGAAACAACTATAACCAATCTCACTTAGTTACTGGACTTCACATAATAATTCTCAACTTGAACCAATACTCAACAACGATCAATATCAAGGAAATTCCACCAACATGGATAACTATAAAGTGAAACTCAAGTAATACTCAATGAAATATCACATAAATCATAATATTCGACTCACGGGCGTGCTTGACACCAACGTATATGTACTCGTCACCTCACCTATACGTTGAACATGATACTAACACATAGCAAATAGGACTCTACACCTATTCCCTCAAGTTAAGGTTAAGCCAAACACTTACCTCAAATTCCACGACCAAACTCAAGCCTCGATTACCGCTTTCCCTTTAGAATTTGCCTCCAATTCAATTGTATCTAGACATAATCAACTTAATAATATCAATAAGTGCTAAATAATTCAACCCCAATGATTAATTATAGTTTTTCTATCATTCTTTTCAAAGAGGTAAAAATCGACCCCGGGCCCGCTTGGTCAAAACACGAGGTCCGGACCAAAACCCGATCATCCATTCACCCACGAGCCAGAATATGTAATTAGTTTCGGAATCCGACCCCAAAATGAGGTCTAAATTCCAATTTTACAAAAAGCCTAAACTCTACCCAAATCCCCAATTTCTACCCTTAAAACCCTAGAATTCTTGATTATAATTGATGAAAAACATTAGAAAGTTGAAAGAAATTAGTTAAGGGACTCATACCTATGATTTGGGAAGAAAACCTCTTGTGAAAATCGCCCTAAGTCCTCTTTTCTTTTTGAGAGGATTGAAAAGTAAACGGCTGGAACTCTGTTTTAAAAACTTCACTACCCGACCCTCACACCTGCGGTGCTTGGGTCGCACCTGCGGAAAAAAGAGGGGCTGGGCTGGACTGCACCTGCGACTGAAGGTCCGCGCCTGCGGTTTCGCACCTGCGGCTCTAGGCTTGCAGGTGCGGGAACACCAAAACTGGTGCACCAGTAGTGAATTTCCAAGTTTAAACACCCCGAAACCTACCCGAGCACTCGGGGCTCCAACCCAAACATGTACACAACTTCAAAAATATCCTACGGACTTACTCGTGCGATCAAATCGCCAAAATAACATCTTAAACAACGAATTTAGCATAGAAATCAAAGAGAAATCTCAAAACTTTCAAAGTTTTAAATTTCACAACTACGGGTCCAAATCACGTCAAATGACCTTCGTTTCTTACCAAATTTTACAGGCACAACTCAAATATCATCTTAAACCTGTACTGGGCTCCGGAGCCAAAACCCAATACCGTAAATTTCAAACATAGCCAAATTCCCAAAACTCTTATATTTTCAGTAAAATAATTTCTTTCAAAAATTCATTTCTCGGGCTTGGGACCTCGGAATTCGGTTCCGGGAATACGCCCAAGCCTCATATTTTCCTACGGACCCTCCGGGACCGTCAAATTATGGGTTCGGGTCCGTTTACCCAAAATATTGATCGAAGTCAACTTAAATTCAATTTTAAAGGCAAAATTATGACTGTTCTCAGTTTCTCACATAAAAGCTTTTCGGATATACACCCGGACTGTGCACGCAAAACAAGGTGAGATAAAATGAGGTTTTAAGGCCTCGAAACACAGTTTTGACTTCTAAAACAAGAGATGACCTTTTGGGTCATCACATGCACACAAAAAACATGTTCCGGAAAGTGCATCAATACACCACAATGGTACCCAATAAGTGCCAAGCCCAACCTCAGTCGAGTAGTGACGAGGTCAGGTTAGGGCCCTACCGGAGTAAATATAATAAGTTATGCAGTAAAAGATATAAACAAATTTTACGGTCAAATAGTTAATGAAATTCTCAAAATTTAACAGTTAAGGGAGCCCTCAGCTTAGAACAAGATAAACACAACAGGGAGTCTCCCGGGATATCGTCTCGTAGTTAGGAAATGATTATGCAGTACATGGGGATCTCTCTGAATACATCTGTAGTCCCAAAATAAATATGCAATGCTGGGGATCTCCAAGAATACATTCGTAGTCCCAAAGTAAATATGCAAGGCAGAGGGATTCCCGGAATATGTCCGTAGTCCCAAAATAAATATGCAGTACAGGAGGATCTCCCGGAATACGTCTGTAGTCCCAAAGTAAATATGCAAGGCAGAGGGATTCCCGGAATATGTCCGTAGTCCCAAAATAAATATGCAGTACAGGAGGATCTCCCGGAATACGTCTGTAGTCCCAAAGTAAATATGAAGCTCAAGATGACATGATAGTACAACGTCGAATTATACAGTTTAGACTAAACACAATCAAGGAAAATAGGGATCTACCTAAACATGTTGCACAGAATTTCAAATAGACAAATTAAACACGTAGGCATGCTTTCCTAATCTAATTAAGCAATTAAACATAGTAGTGCAGTTTAACAAAGGAAAACAGTTTAGGACTTAGAAGGAAAACGGGACTTTTACAACAATATCCTGTGTGCGTACTCGTCACCTCACGTACGCGGCACTCACACATCAAATAATACCAAACATTCTAAGGGGAAGTTCCCACACACAAGGTTAGGAAAGCCACTTACCTCGAACCGCTCAAATCAACCCGATATCACGCTCTTGCCACGAGTATCCGACTTCGAATGACCCAAATCTAATCAAACCAATTGTATAATGTAAATATAACTACAAGTAACTAATTTAGCTAATTAATTCAAAGGTAAAGCATTAAATTAGGAAAAACGCCCAAAAAGTCTCCCCGGGCCCACGACTCGGAATCGGGTAAAAGTCACAAATCACGAACACCCATTCATTCACAAGTCTAACCATACCAAATTTACTCAAATCCGATACCAAATTCTCGATCAAAATCCCAAAATTCGGCCTAGGAACTTTTCTCAATTTTCCCCAATTTTCACCCCAAATATGAAATTAGATGATAAAATTAAGCATAGATTAGCGAGAATTAATCAAAACTAGGTAAGAATCTCTTACCCCAAAATCCCACGCAAAAATCCCTCCAAATATCGCCTAATTCCGAGCTCTCAAGTCCATATGGTGAAAAATGACATAACTCTCGATTTTGAACACTTAAATCTGCCCAGGTGCGTTCCTTCTTCGCGAACGCGGAATACCACTCGCGTTCGCGAACAGTAACTTACTCTAGCCAAGAATTTCTTCATCGCGAACGCGATGGCCCCTTCGCGAACGTGTAGGCCTAAAAACTAAACCCTACGTGAAGTTGGGACCAACATCACGAACGCATAGGCATAAGGGCCTAGGGACCCAGCTGAACATTCCTCCTTCACAAACCGTGGGACTTGCATCGCGAACGCGTAGTTAAACCTTTTTAGTGCTTCACGAATGCAGGATCTTCTTCGCGAACACGAAGCACAAAATCTTACCTTCCAAAAAGTTCTCTTCACGAACGCGAGTATCCTCTCGCGAACGCGATGAAGGAAATGTCTACAACACACCAGTAGAAAATCTGCCAACTCCCAAGGTCTAAAAATGATCTGTTAAGCACCCGAAACTCACTCGAGGCCCTCGGGACCTCAACAAAACATACCAACCAATCCTGCAACACCATACAAACTTAGTCGAGCCTTCAAACCACATAGAACAACATCAAAAACATGAATTGACCATAGATTCAAGCCTAAGAACTTAGAATTTTCAAAATTCTACAATGACGCCGAAACACATCAAACTTAGTCTGAATGACCTCAAATTTCACACACAGGTCACAAATGACACTACGAACCTACAGCCACTTCCGGAATCCCGTTCCGGACTCGATATCAAAATTTTCACTACCAGCCGAAAACGCCAAAAATCCAACTTTCGCCAATTCAAGCCTAAATTATCTACAGACCTCTAAAACACATTCCGGACGCGCTCCTAAGCCCAAAACTCAGCGGAGCTAATGGAGTCGAGGTAATTCCATTCCGGGACCGCTTCACACAGTTCCGACTACGGTCCAAATTCTAAGACTTAAGTTGTCATTTAGGGACTAAGTGTCCCAAAACACTCCGAAACTCACAATCAATCCTCCCGGCAAGTCTCAATAGTAGATAAATATGGGGAAAATAGTTATTAGGGGATCAGGGCTCTAACTTTCAAAACGACCGGCCGGGTCATTACTGTAAATACCAGAAATAAATCCTCCCGGCAAGTCTCAATAGTAGAAATAAATATGGGGAAAACAGTTATTAGGGGATCAGGGCTCTAACTTTCAAAACGACCGGCCGGGTCATTACTGTAAATACCCGTAAAATTTTATGGCTAAGAATAATGCCCAAATAGGTTCCCCTGTTGTTATAACTGTAGAAATTCTTAAAACGGACCCTTTTGAGTAAAAAGTACCCCGGAACTTAAAAGATATAATTTTCCAGATTTGTGCAGGTCTGCGGTCCACTATGCGATCGCAGATCAGGTATACGGACCGCATAGTGGTCGCATACTTGGACAGTTTGCTGTCCATTTTGAGGACAGCTATGCGGCCTAGAATGCGGTCGTGTTTCACGAATGCGGGCCACATAGTTGTCGCATTATTGCACCTTGAATTATGCGGAGGGAGTTATGCGACGCACTATGCGATCACATAACAGGTATGCGGACCGCATAGTGGCCGCATACCTGGGCAGTCTACTTTTTTTTTGGACCCATTTGAGGGCAATTATGCGACAGGACTGCGATGACCGCATTTCTGTTTCGGGACAGTTAAAATTCAAATTTTATACCCGACCCCCAATTCATTAAAGTACTTACCCCTTTCATTTTAAGCCTATTTTATGATAAATTAGAGAGAGGAGAGAGTGGGTTCTAGAGAGAGAGAGAGAGAGAGAGAGATCTAACTTCATCAAATTTGTTCCTCCATCACTACTCAGGCCTGGAATTGATCAAGTAGGACACCATTTTCTTCACTACAAGAGGTAAGCTTCCAGCACATCAACCTTACTTTCATGATTTTTGTTAAAATGAAACATGGTTAGGTGAGTTCATGAAGATAGGGGTAGGAGTCTTGAATTCATGTAACCAACTAGTCATAATCTAGTAAAAGGAAATGGGTTAGAGTAATCCTTCACTAAAAAGAGGCCATTTAATCTAAAGGAACACCTAGTGTTTGATAGAATGCTCAAGTGAGTTCAAGACATGATCATTATTCCTAATTCTAAGTTCAATTATGCCACATTATGAACTAGATTGAAGGTGCTAGATGGTCCGGTGAATTGTGGTAGAAAATTTAAAGGGAAATTCCGATTCAAGGTATGTATGGATAATTTTAATCTTTGTAGAGTTACCTTGTTAGTGTCTGAGCACACGTTATGAACTTCTTGCTTGAGAATATGTGAGTTGATTGTACTGCTGTGTCGAGGTGTACGAGTTCATTCTCTGATTTTTCTGAAGTCGATTACCATGCTAATTAAGATTATGAAGGGTGATTTCTTGTGCTTATCCTATCATGTGTAAGGTTCGTTAAATGTTCAAATATGTCGATATGGCAGTATGTTCTACTAAATGAAAGAATGTTAACGTACCCTAACGTGGGAATGTATCTAACTGCTAAGGGCCGAGTGTGGCAAATGATGAAAAAAATTGTGGGTTGATTTAATTGAGTTAAATAGTGATGGCAACACCATACATAAAATTACTGTTTGGTAAGGATTATTCTTTCTTGATTTCATATAGTTGTTGGTTGATATGAACTTATGTTCTTGATAATGAAGATCCCTGTGATAAAATTATTGGTTGTTGTTACTACCAAATGTGAATGTACGGTGGGATCGGGTGGCGCGCCACAACACGAAGTAATAAGGGTGGAGAGGTAATAAGGGTGAACTGTGATTGTACAGTGAGATCGGGTTGCGCGCCGCAACATGAAGTAATAAGGGTGGAGAGGTAATAAGGGTGAGATGAGAATGTACGGTGGGATCGGGTTGCGCGCCGCAACAGATGAGCAATTGAAACAAGTAACTGTGAGATCTTCATTTGTGATTTTCTGTATACTTGTGTGGTACTTATGTGGTTACCCTGACTGTTTTCTAATTATGTACTGTTTGATTCTTCTTAGAATAAACTTTGTTCATACATACTAGTACTATTCAACGGTACTAACGTCCCTTTTGCCGGGGGTGTAGGTGGTTCCACAGCAGGTAGCTCAGACCGCCGAAAGTGGTGTTTCCCCTTCATAATTTCAGCAGATCCGGTGAGCCCCACTCCCTCTCCGGGCCGTGTGTAGTCTATATCATCTCTTTTGTATATGTTATGTCGTTTAAGGTATAGCCGGGGCCTTGTTGCCGGCAATTATTATGTAAACCCTTAGTACACTTAGAGGCTCCGTAGACATGATGTGGGTTGTACATATATGTATTTTTGGCAGTAAATGTGTTTACTATTAGTCAGGGTCCGAATCGGAATTATTGTATATTTTGTGATTATCAAATGTTGAAATGATAAAGGATGAAATGAACTCAAGTAGTAGATTCATGTTTAAACTCTAAATTGCTAATTCATGTGGAATAATGTATATTGTAAACACGGGGTAACACGTTGGGTAGGAAAGGCAATCCAGGTCCGCTCGACCGGGATCATCTGGTTGGGTGCCGGTCTCGTCCCTTAGTTTTGGGGCGTGAAAAACTTGGTATCAGAGCCTAAGGTTTTTAAAAGTGTCCTAGGATGTCTCGGAGTCGTGTCTAGTAGAGCCCTTCTTATCGGTGTGTTGTCGACCACATCTATAATTAGGGGGCTGCATGGACATTTAGGAAATACCCTTTCATTGTTACTCTGTATCGTGCGATGTGGTGAAAGGTGAGGTTCTCTATCTCTAACTCGTGCATTGTTACAATTTTTAGTAAATGGCACCCAAGAAGAGAGCCCGACTCGGCCTAGGGGCCAATGCCACCCCAGGAGTGGCCATGAATTCTTTATCTGATGGTGCGGGAGAGAATGATTCCCCGACCCTAAATCTGCCTGACTCTTCCATCCCAGGCTAGGATATTCCTATTCCTACTCCAGCGGAGGGTGGTACGGTCCCTTCCGCTGATGTTCCTGATCCTTCCTTAGTCCCAGATTCCGGTCCCGGTATTTCTGATGGAGACCATAGGGGAGCTATTCAGATGTTGACCCAACTAGTGGCCTCCCAGGCCCAAAGATCAAGTGTTGCCCCTGAATCTCTAGCGAGAAAGGGGATTCTTCAGGTTCCAGGGTCAATCGGTTTCTGCGGTTAGCCCCTCCAGAGTTCATAGGCACCGACCCAGAGGCAGATCCTCAGGATTTTATAGGTTAAATGTATAAGACTCTCCAGGTTATGAAGGCTACAGAGACAGAGGGGGTTGAGTTGGCTTCCTATCGGTTAAAGGGAGCAGCGTATTCGTGGTTTGAGATGTGGGAGGGGTCCCGTGGGGAGGGGAGCCCTCCAACGAAGTGGGATGAGTTTGTTGATGCCTTCATGGATCATTTCTTTCCTACCGAGACTATGGCAGCCCGTGCTGTGGAGTTTGAGGTCCTTAAGCAGGGAAACATGAGTGTGTGGGAGTACCACATGGAGTTCGTGCGCCTGTCCAAATATGTCACCCACATGATGCCGATTACGGAGGCCATAGTTCGACAGTTTGTTCAGGGCCTTGGTCCCTTGGTTGTTAATGAATCTGCTACAGCTTCCTTGTATTCATATATGAATTATGGGAAGATCGTGGGATTCGCCTAGGCCACAGAGGCTCGGAAGTTGAAGATAAGGATGGAGAGAGAGAGAGTGGTAGTAAGGCCCGGTCAGCAGGAAACCCTGGGAGCTTAGTTGCAGGTGGGAGATCAGCCCTTGGGAGAGGGTCATCAGGGCTATCTCAGTCCTATGCTCAGTCCTCAGCCAGCGCCCCGTCATCAGGGCACAGTTATCCGCAGGGGGGTCGCTTTGGACCAGGTTCAGATAGCAGAAGGTTCCATCAATTGGGTCGTTTAGGTGGGAGGTTCCAGCAGCAGAGGAGGGCCTCGTGCCCTAAGTGTGGGAGGTCTCATTTTGAGCCTTATTACTTGGATATATCGGTGTGCTATAGATGTGGAGAGAGAGGCCATATCCAGCGAGACTGCCGCGCACCCAGTCAGGGTGCGGGTAGAGGTACCGCTCAGCCATCCATCTCTTCAGCCGCTACATCTTCAGCACGCCCTCCAGCTCCAGTATGGCGAGGTACAGCTAGGGGTGGAGCCCGGGGTCGAGGGGTACCCAGTCGGCTCTATGCTTTGAGTGGTCGCCAGAGTGCAGATACTTCCCCAGATGTTGTCACAGGAATTCTGACTGTTTAGTCACATGATGTTTATGCTCTTATTGATCCCGAGTCTTCTTTGTCATATGTTACTCCATTTATTGCTTCATTTTTTGGGATAGAACCGGAATAACTTCACGAGCCGTTCTCTGTGTCGACTCTGGTTGGTGATTCCATTACGGTCGTGCGAGTATATAGGAATTGTGTTGTTACGGTGCGTGGTTGGGATACCACGACCGATCTTATTGAGTTAGAAATGGTAGACTTTGATGTAATTATGGGGATGGATTGGCTCTATTCGTGCTTTGCTAAACTCGATTGTCGAACTAGGATTATGAGGCTTGAGTTTCATAATGATTCAGTTATCGAGTGGAAGGGGAATAATGTTGTGCCAAGAGGTAGGCTTATTTCCTACCTTAAAGCCTCAAAGATGATCAGAAAAGGGTGAATCTACCATTTGGTCCGGGTTGCGGACACCATTTCTGAGGTGCCTTCTCCCGAATCTGTGCCGGTTGTGAATGAATTTCTTGAAGTATTTCCGGATGAGCTTCCTGGGATTCCTCCAGATAGAAAGATGGATTTCGGGATTGATGTATTGCCATATACGCAGCCAATATCTATTCCACCTTACCGAATGGCGCCAGCAGAATTGAGAGAGTTAAAAGAACAATTGAAAGATCTATTAGGAAAAGGTTTCATTCAGCCAAGTGTGTCTCCTTGGGGCGCACCGGTTCATTTTGTCAGAAAGAAAGACGGATCACTTCGGATGTGTATTGATTATCGGCATCTCAACAAGGTCACCATAAAAAACAAATACCCATTGCCTCGGATAGATGATTTGTTCGACTAGTTGCAAGGATCTAGGTTCTTCTCAAAGATTGATTTGTGGTGGGGGTATCACCAGTTAAAGATCAGGGAGCGGGATATTCCTAAGACTGCCTTCAAGACTCGATATGGGCACTTTCAACTTCTAGTAATGTCTTTTGGTCTAACCAACGTCCCAGCCGCTTTTATGGATCTTATGAATCGGGTTTTCAAACTGTTTCTTGACTCCTATGTGATTGTCTTCATTGACGATATCCTTGTTTATTCGTGAAGTCAGGAAGATCATGCTACTCACCTTAGGGCAGTTCTGCAGACTCTTCATCAGCACCAGTTGTATGCAAAGTTTTCAAAATGTGAATTTTGGCTAGAATGAGTCACTTTTTTGGGCCATGTTGTTTTTGAGGAAGGGATTCGGGTTGATCCCCAAAAGATTGCAGCGGTAAAGGATTGGCCTAGGACAATGACCTCAACAGAGATTCGCAGTTTCTTGGGTCTAGTTGGATATTATCGAAGATTTGTGGATGGATTATCTACCCTCGCCTCCCCATTGACTAAGTTGACGCAGAAGGTGGTTAAGTTCTAGTGGTCCGATGCTTGTGAAAAGAGTTTTCAGGAATTGAAATTGAGATTGACTACGGCGCCGGTGTTGACCTTTCCAGAGGGTACATGGGGATTTGTGGTTTATTGTGATGCTTCAAGGATTGGTTTGGGGTGTGTGTTGATGTAGAGCGGGAAGGTTATAGCGTATGCTTCTAGGCAACTCAAGAGTCACAAGAATAATTATCCGACGCATGCTTTGGAGCTCGCAGCGGTTGTGTTTGCACTAAAAATATGGCGGCATTATCTTTATGGGTTCCATGTGGACGTGTTCACAGACCACAAGAGTCTTCAATATTTATTCAAACAAAAGGAGTTGAACTTAAGGCAGCGGAGGTGGTTAGAATTGATCAAGGATTATGATATGAATATTTTGTACCATCCAGGAAAGGAGAATGTGGTAGCCGACGCTCTTAGTCAGAAATGCATGGGTAGCTTGGCTCATTTGGAAGCAGGTCAGAGGCCTATGGCTCGGGAGATTTATCAGTTGGCTAGTCTCGGGGTCTGTCTTTCGACCTCAGACGAAGGGGATGTCGTGGTGCGTAATGGAGCAGAATCTTCACTTGTAACGGAAATCAAGGAAAAGAAAATCAGAGATCCAACATTGGTACAGTGGAGAGAAGCAATTCTAAATCATAAGACTACATCATTTTCTCTCGGCAATAATGACGGTGTCTTGCGGTGCCAAGGTGTCTTGCGGTTCCAAGGAAGACTATGTGTTCCGGACGTGGATGATTTTCGGGAAAGGGTAATGGCAGAGGCTCATAATTCCAGGTATTCAGTACACCCAGGTTCTACGAAGATGTATCATGATCTCAAAGAGATTTATTGGTGGAATGGAATGAAGAGGGGTGTGGCGGACTTTGTGGCTAGGTTTCCGAATTGTCAGCAAGTGAAGGCCGAGCATCAGAGGCCCGATGGGTTGGTGTAGCGTATGTAAATACTAATGTGGAAATGGGAGATGATCAATATGGAATTTGTGGTATGATTACCCCGCAATCAGCGCAAGTTCGACTCAATTTAGGTGATAGTGGATCGACTCACGAAATCAGCTCACTTCTTGCCAGTCAAGTCCACCGATACTGCGGAATAGTACGCTCAGTTGTATATCAAGGAAATAGTCAGACTCCATGGCACACCAGTATCTATTATCTCGGATTGAGGGGCCCAGTTCACAGCTAACTTTTGGAAGAAATTTCAACAAGGTTTGGGTACACAGGTAAATCTCAGCACAATATTCCACCCACAGACTGATGGGCAGGCAGAGCGGACCATTCAGACGCTTGAAGATATGTTACGGGCTTGTGTATTAGATTTCAAGGGTAGCTGGGATGATCACCTGCCGCTTATAGAATTTGCTTATAATAACAGTTTCCATGCTAGTATTCAGATGGCCCCATTTGAGGCATTGTACGGAAGGAGGTGTAGGTCTCCGATTGGATCGTTCGAGGTTGGCGAGGCGGAACTGCTAGGACCGGATCTTGTGCACCAAGCTATGGAAAAAGTTAAAGTCATTCAGGAAAGGATGAAGACTGCTCAGAGACGTCAGAAATCCTATGCGGACGTTCGTCGAAGAGATTTGGAGTTTCAAGTAGATGATTGGGTATTCTTGAAGGTGTCTCCTATGAAAGGAGTAATGCGGTTTGGGAAGAAAGGGAAATTGAGCCCTAGGTATGTCGGGCCATATCAGATCGCTCAAAGGATAGAACAGGTGGCTTATAAGCTGGAATTGCCCCCTGAGATGTGTCCATGTTGAAGAAGTTGATCGGGGATCCATCTGCCATTGTGCCGGTGGAGATGGTTGAAATTAATGAAGGATTTTCATATGAAGAGGTTCTAGTTGCGATTCTTGATAGGCAAGTTCGTAGATTGAGGAACAAAGAGATTGCTTCTGTTAAAGTATTATGGAGGAGTCAACAAATCGAAGAAGCCACATGGCAAGTGGAAAATGAAATGAAAGAGAAATATCCCCACCTGTTTGAATAAGTCCGGTAATGGTTTTGAAAGTTGTCATTACTAAGCAATTATATATTGTGTTAAATTTTGTGCAAGAACGCTCCATTCCCCTAATTACCCTACTATTGTGACTTCTCAAACTTTGTGCCATAAATGTATATGTTGTTGTGATTAGTTGGATCATGTGCGACTCATTGAAATAGCTGAATTATGTGCAACTCATTGTAATAGTTGAATTATGTGAAAATTTGTGGAGTTAACCGAACTATGTGAGGCTTGTGGAAGTAATTGAGTTATATGTAGCTTGTTGAAATGACCGAATTATGTGCAAGTTGATAGAGTAACTGGTAACGTGTGGAATTGGTTCAACATGTGTTTCGGGGGCTCGCTGACAAGTAGATAGGCCTAATTACAAAGGAAACTCTGGCGAAATTTTCAGGAAATATCGGAGTTAGTAAAATTTTTTTTGGGGGTTGGCTTATTTTGTGTTTTTCCTACTCTAGTGATTCCCCGATCCTCATTCGAGGACGAATGATTTTAAGTGGAGGGGAATGTAAAGACCCGTAAAATTTTATGGCTAAAAATAATTTCCAAATAGGTCCCCCTGTTGTTATAACTGTAGAAATTCATAAAACGGACCCTTTTTGAGTAAAAAGTACCCCGGGACTTAAAAGATATAATTTTCCAGATTTGCGCAGGTCTGCGGTCCACTATGCGATCGCATATCAGGTATGCGGACTGCATAGTGGTCGCATACTTGGACAATTTGCTGTCCATTTTGAGGACAACTATGCAGCCTAGAATGCGATCACATTTCACGAATGCGGGCCGCATAGTTGTCGCATTATTGCACCTTGAATTTTGCGGAGGGAGTTATGCGACGCACTATGCGATCGCATAACAGGTATGCCGACAGCATAGTGGTCGCATACCTGGGCAGCCTACTTTTCTTTTTGGCCCATTTGAGGGCAAATTATGCGAAAGGAATGCGGACCGCATAGCAGGAATGCGATCACATTCCTGACCGCATTTCTATTTCGGGACTGTTAAAATTCTAATTTTATACCCGACCCCCAATTCATTAAAATACTTACCCCTTTCATTTTAAGCCTATTTTTTGATAAATTAGAGAGAGGAGAGAGTGGGTTCTAGAGAGAGAGAGAGTTCTAACTTCATCAAATTTGTTCCTCCATCACTACTCAGGCCTGGAATTGATCAAGTAGGACACCATTTTCTTCACTACAAGAGGTAAGCTTCCACCCCATCAACCTTAATTTCCAGATTTTTGTTAAAATGAAACATGGTTAGGTGAGTTCATGAAGATAGGGGTAGGAGTCTTGCATTCATGTAACCAATTAGTCATAATCTAGTAAAAGAAAATGGGTTAGAGTAATCCTTCACTAAAAAGAGGCCATTTAATCTAAAGGAACACCTAGTGTTTGATAGAATGCTCAAGCGAGTTCAAGACATGATCATTATTCCTAATTCTAAGTTCAATTATGCCACATTGTGAACTAGATTGAAGGTGCTAGAAGGTCCGGTGAATTGTGGTAGAAAATTTAAAGGGAAATTCCGATTCAAGGTATGTATGGCTAATTTTAATCTTTGTAGAGTTACCTTGTTGGTGTCCGAGCACGTGGTATGAAATTCTTGCTTGAGCATATGTGAGTTGATTGTCCTGCTGTGTCGAGGTGTACGAGTTCATTCTCTGATTTTTCTGAAGTCGATTACCATGCTAATTGAGATTATGAAGGGTGATTTCTTGTGCTTATCCTATCATGTGTAAGGTTCGTTAAATTTTCAAATATGTCGATATGGCAGTATGTGCTACTAAATGAAAGAATGATAACGTACCCTAACGTGGGAATGTATCTAATTGCTAAGGGTCAAGTGCGGCAAATGATGAAAAGAAATTGTGGGTTGATTTAATTGAGTTAAATAGTGATGGCAACACCATACATGAAATTACTGTTTGTTAAGGATTATTCTTCCTTGATTTCATATAGTTTTTGGTTGATATGAACTTATGTTCTTGATAATGAAGATCCCTGTGATAAAATTGTTGGTTGTTGTTACTACCAAATGTGAATGTACGGTGGGATCGGGTTGCGGGTTGCGCGCTGCAACACGAAGTAATAAGGGTGGAGAGGTAATAAGGGTGAGATGAGAATGTACGGTGGGATCGGGTTGCGGGTTGCGCGCTGCAACACGAAGTAATAAGGGTGGAGAGGTAATAAGGGTGAGATGAGAATGTACGGTGGGATCGGGTTGCGGGTTGCGCGCTGCAACACGAAGTAATAAGGGTGGAGAGGTAATAAGGGTGAGATGAGAATGTACGGTGGGATCGGGTTGCGGGTTGCGCGCTGCAACACGAAGTAATAAGGGTGGAGAGGTAATAAGGGTGAGATGAGAATGTACGGTGGGATCGGGTTGCGCGCCGCAACAGATGAACAATTGAAACAAGTAACTGTGAAATCTTCATTTGTGATTTTCTGTATACCTGTGTGGTACTTGTGTGGTTACCCTGACTTCTAATTGTGCACTATCTGATTCTACTTAGAATAAACTTTGTTCATATATACTAGTACTATTCAACGGTACTAACGTCCCTTTTGCCGGGGGCGCTACATCTTTTATATGGATGTAGGTGGTTCCAAAGCAGGTAGCTCAGACCGCCGATAGTGGTGTTTCCCTTTCATACTTTCAGCAGATCCGGTGAGCCCTACTCCCTCTCGGGGTCGTCTGTAGTCTATATCATTTCTTTTGTATATGTTATGTCGTTTAAGGTATAGCCGGGGCCTTGTTGCCGGCAAGTATTGTGTAAACCCTTAATACTCTTAGAGGCTCCGTAGACATGATGTGGGTTGTACATATATGTATTTTGGGCAGTAAATCTGTTTACTGCCGGGAATTATTGTATGTTTTGTGATTATCAAATGTTGAAATGATAAAGGATGAAATGAACTCAAGTAGTAGATTCATGTTTAAACTCTAAATTGCTAATTCATGTGGAATAGTGTATATTGTAAACACGGGGTAACACGTTGGGCGGGAAAGGCAATCCAGGTCTGCTCGACCGGGATCATCCGGTTGGGTGCCGGTCTCGTCCCTCGGTTTTGGGGCGTGACAGTTACAACCATATACATGCATCCGGACGACTGGACCTAAATCGCCTAAAATTTTGCCAAGCCTTAAAAAATAACCTAAGGAACAATAGTTATCGCTTCGGCATGACCGTTCCTCTTTTTCTAGATTTTTGTGTGTTATAACTCACACCATCTGCATGAATCAGGGCCATCTGCATGCATCCGGGCGACCGGACCCGAATCGCCTAAAACTTTGCCAGACCATCAAAAACAACCTAAGGAACAATAGTCATAGCTTCGTCATAACCGTTCCTCGTTCCCTGATTCTCATATTTGTATGTGCTATAGACCATGCCATCTATATGCATCCGGGCAACCGGACCCAAATCGCCTAAAGTTTTGCTGGCCCCTCAAAAATGACCTAAGGAACAATAGCCATTGTTTCCCCATGATCGTTCCTCATCTTTTTGGCCTTTAGGTCCATGTAACTGGAATTAGGCCTGATTCTCAGATTTTCATGTGCTATAGCCCACGCCATCTGCATGTATCCGGGCGACCAGACTCGAATTGCCTAGAATTTTGACGGACCATCAAAAATGACCAAACAAACAATATTCATCGCTTCGTCATGACCGTTCCTCATTATTTAGCGTTTTAGGGACATAAAAATGGATTTCTGCCCTAATACCAAATTTTCGTGTGTTGTATACGTCATCTGTAGGCATCCGGGCGACCAGACCCGATTCACCTAAAATTTTACCAGACCATCATAAACGACCTAAGAAACGATAGTCATCGCTTTTCCATGACCATTCCTTGTTTTTTGGCATTATAGGGCAATAAATCTGAAATTCCGCCTGATTCCTAGGTTTTCGTATGCTATAGCCCACTCTATCTGCATGCATCCGGGCGATAAGACCCGAATCGCCTAAAAATTTGTCAGTCCATCTAAAACCACCTAAGGAAAAATAGTCAACGCTTCGCCATGACCATTCCTTATTTTTTGGCATTTTAGGATCATTAAAATGGAATCGCCATCTGCATGCATCCGGGCAACCATACTTGAATTTTTGTTGGACCGCCAAAAATGACCTAAGGAATTATATTCATCGCTTCGCTATGATCGTTTCTATTTTTTTGGCCTTTTAGGCCCATTAAACTTCAATTCCGCGGATTCAAAGATTTTCGTGTAATATAGGCTACGCTATCTGCATGCATCCAGGCCACCGGACGCGAATTGCCTAACATTTTGCCGAGCTCTCAAAAACAATCTAAGGAACAATAGCCATCATTTCGCCATGATTTTTCCTCTTTTTTTTGGCAGTTTAGGGCAGCAACACTAGAATTTTTCCCGATTCAGATTTTCATGTGTTATTGCCACGCCATCTGCATACATCCGGGCAACTGGACCCAAATCGCCTAAAAAGATTTCGGGCCATGAAAATACCCTAAGGAACAATAATCATCGCTTCGCCATTATCGTTCCTTATTTTTCGTGTTTTAAGGCCATAAAACTGTAATTATTCCCTATTCCCAGAATTTTGTGTGATATAGCACAAGCCATCTGCATGCATTCAGGCGACCGGATCCGAATCCCCTAAAATTTTGCCAGACCATAAAAAATAACCTAAGGAACAATAGGTATTGCTTCTTCATTATTGTTCCTTATTTGTTGGCGTTTTAGGTCCACAAAACTGGAATTCCGTCCGATTGCGAGATTTTCATATACTATAGCCTACAAAATCTGCATGCATCCAGATCGAATTGCCTAAAATTTTGTCGAACCATCAAAAATGACCTGAGGAATAATATTCATCGATTCTCCATGACCGTTCCTTATTTTTTGGCGTTTTAGGGCAATAAAACTGGAATTTCGCCCGATTCTCGAATTTTTGTGTGCTATACCACACGCCATCTGCATGCATCCGGGCGAACGAACCTCAATCGCCTAGAATTTTGTTGGGCCTTCTAAAACTACCTAAAGAATAATACTCATAGCTTCGCCTTGACCGTTCCTCGTTTTTGACGTTCTAGAGCCATAAAATATGAATTCTGCCCGATTCCTAGATTTTCGTGTGCTATAGCTCAGGCCATCTGCATGCATCTGGGGGACTGGACCCGAATCGCCTAAAAAAAATTTGAACCATAAAAAATGACCTAATGGATAATAGTAATCGCTTCCCGATGATCATTCCTCGTTTTTTGGCATCCTAGGGCCATAAAACTGTAATTTTGCCCGATTCTCACAATTTTATGTGTTATTGCTAACGCTGACTGCATGCACAGGGTGATATGACCCGAATCGTCTAAAATTTTGTCTTCCCATTAAAAACGACCTAAAGAAGAATAGTCATAAATTCGCCATGACCATTCCTCGTTTTTAGCGCTTTAGGGCCATAAAAGTGGAATACCGCCTGATTTTCAAATTTCGCGTTCTATAGCTCACACCATTTGCATGCATCTAGGCGACTGATCGAATAGCCTATAATTTTGTCTGACCATCAAAAACGGCCTAAGGAACAACTGTTCGCTTCACCATGCTCGTTCCTCATTTTTTGGTATTTTAGGGCGATAAAACTGGAATTCCGCCGATTTCAAGATTTTCATGTGATATAGTCCACGCCATCTGCTTGCCTCCGGGAAACCAGACTTGAATCGCCTAAAATTTTGTCGGACCATCAAAAATGACCTAAGGAATAATAGTCATCGCTTCGCCATAATCGTTCCTTATTTTTGGCGTTTTAGGGCCATTAAACTCGAATACGCCTAATTCTAAGATTTTCGTGTGCTACATACACCCAGGCCACTAGACGCGAATTGCCTAAAATTTTGTCGGCCCCACAAAAACAATCTAAGGAGAAATAGTCATTGCATTGACATGACCGTTACTCGTTTTTTGGCATTTTAGGGCAATAAAATTGGAACTCCGCTTGATTCTCAAATTTTCGTGAGCTATAGGGCACGCCGTCTGCATGCATCTAGGCCACCGGGCCCAAATCACCTAAAATTTTTCTGAACTATCAATAAGATCTTAAGGAACAGTATCCATCCCTTCGCCATGATCATTCCTCGTTTTTTGGTATTTTAGGGCCACTAAAATGGAATTTTGTCCAATTCCCAGATTTTTGTGTGTTGCAGCCCACAACAGTTGCATGCATCCAGGACACTGGACGTGAATCACCTAAAATTTTACCTGCCCTTCAAAAATGTTCTAAGGAACAACAGTCATCGTTTCGCCATAACCGTTCCTTATTTTTGGTGTTTTAGGGCCATAAAACTTGAATCCCGCCCAATTAACAGATTTTTGTGTGCTATGGCCCATGCCATATGCATGCATCCAGGCGACCCGACCTTAATCGCCTAAAATTGTGTCGGACCATAAAAAACAACCTAAGGAATACTAGTCATCGGTTCGCCATGATCTTTTCACATTTTTGGCATTTTAGGGACATTAAACTAGAATCCGTCAGATTCCCAGATTTTCGCGTGTTATAGTCCACGACATCTGCATGCATGCAGGAGATCGAACCCGAATCGCCTAAACTTTGCCTGACCATCAAAACAACCTAAGGAACAATATTCATCGCTTCGCCATGACCGTTTCTCATTTTTTGGCCTTTTAAGGCCATAAAACTAGAATTTCGCTACATTCCCAGATTTTCATGTGCTATATCCCGCGTCATCTACATGCATCCGGGAGCTCGACCTGAATCGCCTAAAGTTTTGTTGACCCTTCAGAAATGACCTAAGGAACAATATTCATTATTTTTCCATGATCTTTCCTCTTTTTTGGGCTTTTAGGGCCATAAAACTGGAATTTCATCCTATTCCTAGATTTCTTTATGCAATATAGCCCACGCCATCTCCAAGCATCCGGACCTGGATCGCCAAAACTTTTGTCGGACCTTCAAAAACGACCTAAGGAACAATAGTCATCGCTTCACCATGACAATTCCTCATTTTTAGCGTGATAGGGCCATAAAACTGGAATTCCACTCGATTCCCATGTTTTTGTGTGTTATAGCCCACGTCATTTGCATACGGGCCACCGGATGCGAATTGCCTAAAATTCTGCCAGCTTTTCAAAAACGATCGAAGGAACGATAGTCATCGCTTCGCCATGACTGTTCGTTTTGTTTTTTGGGTGTTTTAGGGCAATAATTATAGAGTTTCGCCCGATTTCAGATTTTCATGTGTTATAGCCCACGTCATTTGCATGCATCCGGGCGGCTGGACCTGAATTGCTTAAAATTTTATCGGACCATAAAAATCAATCTAAGAAACAATAGTCATCACTTTGCAATGACCAGTTCTCGTATTTTCGCGTTTAGGGCTATAAAACTTGAATTTTTCCATATTCCTAGATTTTTGTGTACCATAGACCATGCCATCTACATGAATCCGGGTGACCGGACCCGAATCAGCTAATTTTTGCTAGATTATCAAAACAACCTAAGGAATAATAGTCATCGCTTCACCATGACAATTCCTCTTTTTTAGCGTTTAAGGGCTATAATACTGGAATATCGCTCAATTCCAAGATTTTCGTGTGTTATAGCCCACACCATCTGCATGCATCCAGGCGACCGAACCCGGATCCCCTAAAAATTTTCCAGGCCATCAAAAATAATCTAAGAAAAAAGAGGCATTACTTCGCCATGATTATTCCTTGTTATTTGGCATTTTAGGCCATAAAAATAGAATTCTGCCTGATTGCCATATTTTTGTGTGCTATAGCCCACGCCATCTGCATGCATCCGGATCGAATTCCCCAAAATTTTGTCGGGCCATCAAAAATGACCTAAGGAACAATAGTCAATGTTTCGCCATGAGCCTTCCTCATTTTTTGGGCGCTTTAGGGCCTTTAACGCCATCTGCATGCATGCAGGAAACCGGACCAGAATCGCCTAAAATTTTGCCGGCCATACAAAAACTACTTAAGAACAACAATAATCGCTTTGCCTTTACCGTTTCTCATTTTTTGGCATTTTTAGGGCCATAAAAAATTGAATTCCACCTTATTCCCACATTTTCGTCTGCGATAGCCCACGCCATCTGCATGCATCCAGACAACCGGACCTGAATCGCCTAAAGTTTCGTCGGTCCGTCAAAAATGAACTGAGGAACAATAATCACTGTTTCACCATGAGCGTTCCTTGTTTTATGGTATTTTAGGACCATAAAACTAAAAATCCGCTTGACTCCTAAATTTTCTTATGTTATAGCCCGCGCTATTTGCATGAATCCTGCGACCGGGCCTTGAAAATCTGCATTATTCTTATATTTTCGTGTGCTATAGCCCATACCATAGGCATGCATCCGGACGTCTGGACCCGGATCGCCTAATTTTTGGCGGCCCTTCAAAAATGGCCTAAGAGATTGTTTCTCTTTTTTGGCATTTTAGGGCCATAAAAAGTGGAATTTTGCTCGATTCTCAAATTTTTGTATACTATAGCCACGCCATCTACATGCATCGGGGCGACCGGACCCGAATCGCCTAAAATTTTTTGTACCATAAAAAATGACCTAAGGAACAATAGTCATCGATTCACCATGATTGTTCCTCGAATTTTGGCACTTTAGGGCCCGAAAACTAGAATTCCGCCCAATTCTCATATTTTCTTGAGTTGTAGCCCAGTCCATTCGCGTGCATCCGGGAGACCATACCTGAATCGCCTAAAGTTTATTAGTACCATAAAAAATTCTCTAAGGAATAATAGTCATTGCTTCACCATGATTGTTCCTCATTTTTTGGCGTTATAGGGCCATAAAACAGGAACTCCGCCCGATTCCTAGGTTTTTGTGTGTTATAGGCCACACCATCTGCATGCATCCAGGCGACCAGACCCGAATTGCCTAAAATTTTACCAGATCATCAAAAATGACCTAAGAAAATAGTCAGCGTTTCGCCATGACCGTTTCTCGTTTTTTGGCATTTTAGGGCCATAAAATTGGATTTCGCCTGATTCCCAGATTTTCGTGTACTATACACGCCACCTGCATGCATCCGGGCGAGCACAGGTGAATCGCCTAAAATTTTGTCGGCCATCAAAAACGACCAGGAACAATAGTAATCTCTTTGCCATGACCGTTTCTCATTTTACGCCCACAAAATAGGAATCCAACACGATTTTTTATTTTCATGTGCTAATGTCCACGTCATCTTCATGAATTTGGGCGACAGGCTCTCTATCGCGTAATATTTTGTGAGCCTATAAGAAACGACCTAATCAACAATAGCCATATATTATCCAATATTGTTCCTCGTTTGTTCGTGTTTTAGTGCCATAAAACAGGAATTTAGGACATTTTTTTCATTTTTCGTGTGTTAATATCCACGCCATCTTCATGAATTTGTGCGACTAGCCCTAAATCACTTAAAATTTTGTGTACCTGTGAAAAACGATCTAAGAAACAATAGTCATTATCTCGCCAAGATCGTTCCTCATTTTTTCACGTTTTAGGGCTATAAAATAGGAATTTAACATTATTTTATTTTTTGTGTGCTAATATCCATAACATCTCATGAATTTGGAGGGGGGGGGCACATTGAATCGCATAAAAATTTTGTGGTCCTATCAAAAATAACCTAATGAACCATGAAATTGCCTCGACATGGCCGTTCCTTATTTTTTTGGCGTTTTAGGGCCATAAAATAGGAATTTAGCACGATTTCGGATATTTCGTGTGATAATGTCCATGCCATCTTCATGTGTTCCAATCAGAAACGACCTAATGAGCAATAGTCATTTCCTCACCATAATTTTTTCTTATTTTTTGGCGTTTTAGGGCCATAAAATAGGAATTCAGCACGATTTACGCTATTTTTTGTGCTAACGTCTACGCCATCTTCATGAATTCGGGCAACGAACCGCGATTATCCTAAAATTTTATGGGTCTATTACAAACAACCTAACGAACAATAGGCATGAATTTTATGACCCTTCCTTATTTTTTAGTATTTTAAATCCATAAAAAAAAGAATTCAACACAATTTTCGATTTTTTTGTGCTAATGTCCGCACCATATTCATGAATTCGGGCGCCGAACTCTTAATCTTCTAAAATTTTGTGGGCCAATCATAAATGACCTAATAAATAATAGTCCTTAATTCTCCATGACCGTTTCTCATTTTTTGTCATTTTAGGGACATAAAACAGGAATTTAAGATGATTTTTGATTTTTCGTGTGCGAATCTCCACACCATCTTCATGAATTTATGCCACTAGCTCTGAATAACCAAATATTTTGTAGGCCCATAAGAAATGACCTATTGAACAGCGGTCATTGTCTCTCCAATTGACCGTTCCCTATTTTTTGACGTTTTAGGGTCATAAAATAAGAATTCATCACGATTATCAATTTTATGCGTGCTAATTTTTACGCTATTGACATGAATTCCGGCGATGGGTCCCAAATCGCCTAAAATTTTGAGCGTCCATCAAAATAATCAAATGAACCATAGCCATTGTTTCTCCATGATCATTTCTCGTTTTTAGTGGTTTAGGACCATAAAATAGGAATTCAACACGATTTCTGATTTTTCATGTGCTAATGTCCATGCTATCTTCGTGAATTTGGGCTACGGATCCGAAATGACCTAAAAGTTTGTGGGCCCATAAACAATGAACTAAGGAACAATAGTCATTATTATTCCATGACCATTCCTCATTTTTTGGCATATTAGGGCCATAGAACAGAAATTCATGATGATTTTCAGATTTTTGAGTGCTAATATCCATGCCATCTTCATGATTTCGGGAGACTGGCCGCAAGGTACCTAAAATTTTGTGGGCCCATAATAAATGACATAATAAACAATAGTCATTGTCTTGCCTTGACCGTTCCTCAGTTTTGGCATTTTAGGGCCATAAAATAGGAATTCAACACGATTCTCGATTTTACTTTTTCTAATGTCCACGACATCTTTATGAATTCGAGTGACGGGTCCCGAATCACCTAAAATTTTGTGAGCCCATCAGAAATGATCGAATGAACCACAATCATTTCTTCTCCATGATCGTTCCTCGCATTTATCGTGTTATGACCATAAAATAGGAATTCAACACGATTTTTGATTTTCGTGTGCCAATGTCCACGTCTTCATGAATTCAGGCGGCGCGCCTAAAATCACCTAAAATTTTGTGGGTTAATCATAAATGACCTAATAATAATAGTCATTGATTTTGATGCCCATTTCTCATTTTCTGGTGTTTTAAAGGCCATAAAACGGCAATTTAGGATGATTTTTGATATTTCGTATGCGAATGTTCATGCCATCTTCATGAATGCAGGTGACCCGTCCCGAATCGCCAAAAGTTTTGTGAGCCCATCAGAAACGACCTAATAAAAAAAATCATTACCTCTCCAAGACCGTTCCTTATTTTTTGGTATTTTAGGGCCATAAAACAGGAATTGAGCATGATTTCCGATTGTTTATGTGCTAATGTCCATGCCATCTTCATGAATTCGGGCGACCCACTCTAAATCGCCTAAAATTTTATGGTCCTATTAAAAATGATATAATGAACCATATGTATTGCCTCACCATGACCATCCCTTATTTTTTGGTATGTAGGACCATAAAATATGAATTAATCATGATTTTCGATTATTTATGTTTTGATGTCCATGTCATCTTCATGAATTTGGGCGACTGGCTCCGAATCACCTAAAAACTTTATAGACTCACCAGAAATGACCTAATGAACCATAGTTATTGCCTCCTCTTGATCCTTCCTCATTTTTTGGCATTTTAAGTCATAACATAGGAATTTAGAACAATTTTCAATTTTACGTGTATCCATGCCATTTTCATGAATTTGGATGACCGCCCCGAATAGCCTAAAACTTTGTGGGACCCTTAGAAACAACTTATGGACCATAATCATTGTCTTACCATGACTGTTCCTCTTTTTGGCGTCTTAGGCCATAAACAGAAATTCAGCACAATTTCTAATACTTCGTGTGCTAATGTCCATGTCATCTTTATGAATTCGGGCGACGTCCCGAATAGCCTAAAATTTAGTGGACCATACAACCTAATGAACAATAGTTATTGCCTCGCTATGATCTTTCTTCGATTTTTGGTATTTTAGGGTTATAAAACAGGAATTCAGCACAATTTCGGGCTTCGAGCTCCGAATCGCCTAAAATATTATTGGCCCATCAGTAACGACCTAATGAAAAATAGTCATTGATTTTTCATGATCGTTCCTCATTTTTTTGTACTTTAGGGCCATAAAACAAGAATTCAGGATGATTGCCTGATTTTTCGTGTGCTAATATCCACGCCATCTTCAAGAATTTGTGTGACAAGCCCCGAATCACCTAGAATTTTTTGGGTCTATAAAAATGACCTAAGGAATTATAGTCACTGTCTCGTCATGATCGTTCCTTGTTTTTAGCGTTTTAGAGCCATAAAACAGGAATGTATTAGGAATTCAGCCACATCTTCTTTGGGAATTCAAGCGACGGGTCTCGAATCGCCTAAAATTTTGTGGGCCCATTAGAAATGACCTAATTAACAATAGTCAATTCTTCACCATAATGGTTCCTCATTCTTTGTAGTTTTAGGGCCATAAAATAAAAAAATTTGTGTGCTAATGTCCTCGCCATCTTCATGAATTCGGGCAATCAGCTCTGAATCGTCTAATATTTTGTGGTCCTATTAGAAATAACCTAATAAACTATAGTCATTGTTTTTCCACGCCTGTTCCTTGTTTTTTAGCGTTTAGGTCCATAAAATAGGAATTGAGCACAATTTATGATTTTTCGTATGCTAATGTCCATGTCATCTTCATGAATTCATACGACGGGCCCAGAATCGCCTAAAGTTTTATGGGCTCATCAGAAATGAACTAATGAACTAGTCATTGCTTCGCCATGATCATTCCTTATTTTTTTGTATTTTAGGGCCATAAAATAGGAATTCAACACGATTACTTTCTTCATAAATTTGGGTGACCATTTTCGAATTGCCTAAAAAAATTTAGACATGTCAGAAACGACCTAATAAATAATAGTCATTGTCCCTCTATGACCATTCCTCTTTTTTGGTAATTTAGGTACATAATAAGGAATTCAGGATGATTTCCTATTTTTTGTGTGCTAATGTCCACCTTCATGAATTCAGGTGACCGGCCCGAATCGTTTAAAATACTGTGAGCCCATCAGAAATGACCTAATTAGTCATTGTTTCTCAATGAATGTTCCTCATTTTTTGGCGTTTTAGTACCATAAAACAGGAATTCAAGATGATTTTAAATTTTTTGTGTACTAACGCCCACGTCATTTTCATGAATTCGGCGACCCGCCCTGAATCGCCTAGAATATTATGGGCACATCAGAAATAACCTTATGAACAATAGTCATTGTCTCGCAATGACTGTGTCACGCCCAAAAGTTGTGACTGGCACTCGGTACTCTTACCCGACCAGAGTCAACCATCCCATAAATTAATAGTCATCTATATACCAAATAGAGGGATGCAAAATCCTTTTTAAATATAATCATTTTAAGATATAAAACAAAAAATGAATAATATCTTTAAGTAAATATTTTCCCTTTGAAAGAAAACTTCATAATGATAAAAGGAAGTTTCATTCATGCATGCCATTTGAGTAACCATAGGATTACAATCCAAAAACAAATACTGCTATTTTCTAAGGAATCTCTATGACAGGGAATGAAATGGTCAACCAAGGAAAAATCCGGTGTCTCAAAAGAATAATTATACAATAAAGTCCTCCACAAGTACAAGTGTGGAGTCCCACAAAAACAAATATCAACAGAAAATGTAGAGTTGTCCTATCCACGTGGCCCAAGCTGCTCAGGTCTAGTCACTAAAACCAGAAATGGAAATATGGTCGAACAACTATGTTCCACATGCTAGTACGAATCATGAATCGCTTCCCAAGAAGAAATAGGACAAGACTTAAGAAGATATAAGATATAAAATAACAATTGATATAAGAAAGAAGCATTTATATCATTTAACAATTTAGAAAATAAAATAAAATAGCAAGGTAAAACATATTTCAAGTCTTTGTTTAGCAGTAACCTTTACAAAATCATGTTAGATTTTTCATTTATCGGGTGTGTAGACAATAAATTGCGTCGAGAAAATAAAATCAGGATCATAAAATATCGCAACAATCGTAGTATTTGATTTCAAATAATATGACGTACAATATCTATGAATCCTTTGATTCTTCTTTTCAATAGTAAATAAAATTCAAGGATCTTTGATCTTGATCTTGAATCTATATTTGCTTCCACGAACGATAATCTTGAATTCAACTAGCATGAACTTTGATTTGAACTCGTACTCCTTGAATCTTGACTTGTTCTTCGTTCTTGAGCTTGAACTTGACTTGTTCTTCGTTCTTAAGCTTGAACTTGATTGCTTGAAGATTGAAACTTATGGAGGAATTTGCGATGTTTGATCCACGAGCTCTTTCTTGCTTCTTGTTATAACTTCTGGTGTCTTTTCTGAGTTATGAAGACCCCTATTTATAGTCGTGGAGGGGAGGAGTTGTGATAAGAACAAACTCTTTCCGACCAATCAAATTGAAGTGTGACACGGCCGCATCTGATTGGCCATAACATGTGGCTTGACATGCCTTGTCATTTTGACACGTGGCATAATCCTATTGGCTTTTCCGTTTGACTTGGCGCGCCACATCATTTGATATGTGGTACCAAATTGGGCCTTTAGAAAGATGACATCTTGGGCCTAATGAAGTGGGTTCATCACTTTAGCCCAACTAAATGGGCTAGCCCAATGAATTAAGACTTATTTATTAACCCATATATGTTGGACTTGTGGCCCAATTATGGTCCAATTATCAGAGAGATTACTCTCAATGTGGCTCGACTACCGGAGAGATTACTCTCAATGTGGCCCAACTACCGAAGATATTATTCTCAATGTGGCTCGACTACCGGAGGGATTACTCTCAATGTGGCCCGACTACCGAAGAGATTACTCTCAAAATGACCCGACTACCGGAGAGATTACTCTCAATGTGGCTCGACTACCAGATAGATTACTCTCAAAATGACCCAACTATCGGAGAGATTACTCTCAATATGACCCGACTATCGGAGATATTTCTCTCAATGTGGCCCGACTATCGGAGAGATTACTCTCAATACTCAATGTGGCCCGACTACCGAAGAGATTACTCTCAAAGTGGCCCGACTACCAGAGATATTACTCTCAAAATGACCCGACTATCGGAGAGGCCAACTTAAGGTGCAAAGGGACTCATATGTCCACCTTAAGATTGGAAAATTATAAAGCTTCAACTTGAAGACGACATCGACTTGATGACATCGATTTGAACACTTGGAAAACTTTGAAGATTTGGCAGACTTTGCAGACTTCAACTCGAATATTTGGAGGTCTTAAACAATTCAACTTTAAGATCTGCGAATTTAAAGATTGAAACTTGAAGACCGACGGACTTGTAGACTTCAACTTGGAGATTTGGAGGGTTTAAATATTTCAACCTTAAGGTCGGCGAATCTGAAGACTGAAACTTGAAGACCGGCGGACTTGAAGACTTCAACTTGGAGGCTTCCACTTGAAGACCGATGGACTTGAAGACTTCAACTTAGTGACTTCGAGGGCTTAAATATTCCAGCTTCTGTTTTGCTTTACATTGTCCGACTTTTATATTAGTCGCATAATTTTCAGTTTTACGCGCTTATAATGAAAGATTCATATCTTGTCGTGGGAGAGTCCAAATAATGACAGCTTGGTTTCTTAAAAATTAGACTTCAATATATAAAACATATCCAAAATTTAGAATCAAACACCTTCAGAATCGACCCAGATAATATTTTGAAACCAACTTTAGATTCCACCACGTAGAAAATTTTAGATATGCGCAGTCTCACCAAACAAATCATATCTTGGTGTAGAAAAGTCAAAATTATGAACCTATTGATTTTATGAAAACCAGACTTCAATATATAATACATATCCAAAATTTGGAAAAAAATAATTTGAGAATCGTCCCATATATTATTTTGGATCTAACTTTATCTTTCGATATGTGGATAGTTTCAGATTTGCGCGACTTCACCGAAAAAATTGTATCTTGAAGTAGAAATGTCGAAATCATGAACCGTTTGATATATTGGAAATTAACTTCCAAATATGTAACGTATCCAAAATAAAAAATTTAATGCCTTAAGGATAATTGGAGATAATATTTCGAAGTCAATACAAAATTCTGACGTGGTGATGATTTCATATTTGCACGACTTTACCAAAACTTTTGTATCTTGATATAGGAATGTCAAAATCATGAACCATTTGATCTATTGGAAAATTAACTTCCAAATCTATAATATATCCAAAAAACAAAATTTAATTCCTTAAGGACAGTTTCAGATAATATTTCAAAGTCAATACTAAATTCTGACACACTGACAATTTCAGATTTACGCGACTTCGCCAAAAGTTTTCTATCTTGTAGTAGGGACATCGAAACCACGAACCACTTGATTTTTTGGAAACTAAACTTCATAATCTAAAACATATACAAAATATAAAATTAAATGCCTTAAGGATAGTTTCATATGATATTTCGAAGTCAATAAAAAATTCTAACAACTGACGATTTCAGATTTGCGCGACTTCGCCAAAAAAAATTGTATCTTGGTATGGAAGCCTCGAGATTGTAAGACCTTTTTAATTGTCAAAAATTGAAATTGAAGAGCTTCATTTTCACCAAACATCTTGGGTTCAAGTCTCACTGAATTTGAAACGTCGTGAAGGTGCACCAAGAACTTGAAGGTTTGACGAACATGAAGGCATAGCGAATCCCCGGACTTTAATGCAAATGCTTGGCAGCCTCCTAAAAGATATTAATCATTTTATTGAAGATACCAATTTACCATATCAGCTTGCCCCCTTTAAATCAAATGGGATCCAAAGTTAACAGAAGAATGGTATCTCAGCTCGATTTTCAAGTTTCGATTGAATGGATTACATTCTCCCGTACTTCATTCGGATAATATTGGGGGGTTATGTATCTTTTGAACTTATGCGACTGAACTCAGAATGAACTCTAAGTTTCCTACGTACCTCGGTGAAGAGGATCAAGTCATACCATAGTTCAAAATAGGTAATTTTTTTTATGTCCTAACTTTTGTCTAGGCCGCCTCTTTCGAAATTTTCAACCTAGCGGACTTTTTTTTTATGTCATAACTTTTTCCTAGGCCACCTCTTTCGAGGTTTTCAACCTAGCAAACTTTTTTTTTGTGGGTCGACAAAGTTTAGACTCATGCGGGCCAGGAGTATAGGAACATGCAGTTTAAGCTCATGCGTCGAGGAGCGTTGCAACTTCAAGGATAATATTTCTTCAGAAACTTGACATTAATAGGGCCGATTCTCATGCCATCTGCATCAACCAGCTTGTAAGCCCCACTTGAGTAAGATTCTTGTATGACATATGGCCCATTCCATTTTGAAGTGAACTTCCCTACAGGTTTATGGGAAGTAATAATGGGTCTTCGTATGGCAAGGACTTGATATCCTACTTGAAAGGACCTCGGGCGAACTCTTTTATTGAAGGTGCGAGATAATCGAGCTTGATAACATTCAAGACTCTGTTGAGCTTCCAACTTCTTCCCATCAAGATCCTCCAGCTCTGCTAATCGAAGTCTAGCATTTTCTTCGTCAGTGATCCCTTCTTGAATAGCCAGTCGTAATGAAGGTATTTGACGCTCAAGTGGAAAGACGACTTCGACTCCATAAATGAGTGAATAAGGAGTCGCTTCTGTTGGCGTGCGGAGTCGTCCTGTATGCCCATAGAGCTTCTTCCATACGGTCATTCCAATCTCATTTAGATTTGGAGACAACTTTCTTTAGCAAGTTGCATAGAGTTTTGTTGAATGCTTCAGCTATACCATTGGCGGCAGCGTTGTACATCGAAGAGTTACGTTCCTTGAACCCAAAGAGATCACAAAACCTTGTTCATCAACCTATTATCGAATGGCTTTTCGTTATCCGTTATTATGTAACGAGGAATGCCAAAGAGATAGATTATGTTTATTCGGATGAAACTTGAAACATTTTCCTTCTTTACCTCCTTAAGAGCAACAACTTCAGCCTATTTTGAGAAGTGGTCAGTTGCAGCCAAGATGTATAGGTGCCTACCGGAGGACTTTGGCAGTGGTCCAACGACATCCAATCCCCAAGCGTCAAACAGACATAATGCTACAATCGGGTGCAACACTTCAGGAGGATGGTGAATAAAATTTGCATGGAATTGAAAAGCCTTGCATCTTCAAGTGTAGTCCAAGTAATCTTTTACCATCGTCGGCCAATAATATCCCATCCTTTTTATATGGAAGTGGAGCTTTGGTCCCGACTGGTGTGACCCACATACCCCAGAATGTACCTCTTGAAAATCTTGGAGTGCTTCTTCTTCCCCTAAGCATCGCAAGAGTACTCCCTCGAATGACCTTCTGTATAGAGTATCTTTGTAGTAAAGGAAACGAGGTGCACGACAGCGGATTTCAGTCCTTCTCCTCGGATTTTCTAGAAGTATCCCATAGCATAAGTAGTTAATAATGGGTTGTCGTCATTCTTCTTTCTCAACTTCAGAAACAACGACAAGATGCTTGAGTTCATTTTCTTCACCTTCAGCCTCATTTGGCGGCAGTACTACCCATTTTTGGCAGGCAGTAACTTGCACTTGATCAGGAAGGGTTAATAATGAAGCTAGGGCAGCTAAAGCATCAGCCTTCTTATTTTCTTTCCTTGGAACATGCTGAATAGTCACATCACCAAGCCACCCTATTAACTTTTTAGCATAATCATGATATGGGCGTAGTTCAAGCTTCTTGACCTCGTAACTACCTAAAAGCTGATTGACTACTAACTAGGAGTCACTAAAGACTTGCAACTGCAATTGCTTCATATCAACGACCATTTCAAGCCCAAGTATTAATGCTTGATACTCAACAACATTGTTGGAACAGGGTTGTGTCAAGGTGAAGGAGTAGGGCAAGACTTCACCTTGGGAAGTGACAAATACTATGCCAGCACCAGCTCCCCCACGGTGCGCAGCACCATCAAAGTACATCTTCTATGGAGGTTGAACTTCAACGACCATTGCGTCCTCATCCGTAGTTCGCCAGTTAGCTCCGAGTCATCAGGTATCGGATGATCTTCCAAGAAGTCTATCAATGCTTGTCCTTTTACAGCGTTTTGAGGGATGTACAAAATCTCAAATTGTTGAAATTGGAGGTACCATCTCGCTAGTCGATCACTAAGAACATGTTTTGACATCACGAACTTGATGGGATTTGCTGTAGAAACAAGACGGACAACATGATCTTGAAAGTAGTGCTTCAACTTTTGAATTGAGAAGACTAGCGCCAAACACAACTTTTCAATTGGCGAATAATTCAGCTCGTTTGGTGTCATCATCCTGCTCAAGTAGTAAATGGAGTTTTCTTTCCTCTCACTATTTTCTTGGAACAACAGCTCTACAACGGACCTTTCTTGCGCCGCAATGTATAGTATCAATGGCTTTCCAGGTATAGGAGCTGCTAAAACTAGAGGCCTCATCAAGTAGGTTTTGATACTTTCAAAGGCATTGCTACAAGCTTGGTCCCACTTGAAAGGAACGCCTTTCTTCATGAGGCGACTAAATGGTTGGCACCTTCCAGCTAGGTTCGAGATGAATCTTCTAAGGTATGCTAGCTTTCCTTGCAGACTTTTCAATTCATGAATATCCCAAGGCTCAGGCATTTTCAAAATGGCATCCACTTTGTCTTGACCAATTTCGATCCCTCGATGTCAAACAATGAAACCAAGGAACTTTCCAGAAGTCACTCCAAAGGCACATTTCAATGGATTCATCCTAAGTTGGTACCTCTAGACCAACTCAAATACCATTCTCATGTCTTTCAAGTGGTCGCCCTTCTCTCTTGATTTTACCACCAAGTCGTCAACATAGCATTCGACATTCTTGTGGAGAAGATTGATGCGAGACTAAATTGCATAGTTTAACATGTGATATACCTTACATTTTATACGCATTAATGATAAAATTACACTTGTTATGTGCTTAATGGAGTTTATTTTATGTGTAG
>ML437703.1:0-20797 GCA_005239525.1 Nicotiana knightiana
CAAACGGACATCTATAACACTTAAATGCCTTACAGCCCAAACTTATGAAATTCTTCTAAAATGTTATCTTACATAATATGCGCCGAAACACTCCCGGGTTATCCAAAAGCCCGATACGGACATACGCCCAAGTCAGAAATCATCATACGAACCTGCAGGAACCTTCAAATCCCGATTCGGAGGTCGTTTACTCAAAATTCCAATCTTAGTCAATTTCTCCAACTTAAGGCTTCTGAAATGAGAACTTTCTTTCCAAATTAACTCTAAACTTCCCGAAATTCAATTCCGACCACACCTACAAGTCATAATACCTGAAACAAAGTTGTTCATGACCTCAAATTGCTGAACGATACGCTAGATCTCAAAACGACCGGTCGAGTCGTTACATTCTCCACCACTTTAACAGACGTTCGTCCTCGAACGTGCCAAGAACTGCTCTGGAGTTATCTGAAATCACTGTTTAACACCTTGAGCACCTGTCAATGCTACCAGAACCTAGTTGAGTACATTAGCTTGATCAAATCTGAAGATTTCTTCTTTTATCCTTATAATAAGCTCATAATCCAATTCAAACACCTGAAATTTCTCTGTTAGGCCTAGTTCTAATATATAACCACCATATCAACTACCACATGATATACCAGAATCATGATTGTATACCTTTGCTGAATTAGCACCATGCACCGCATGATTCATCATTGACCGCAATGACACTCCCTAAACCTTAATAGCCAAAATTCCACGAATCTGGTGCTCCCAACGCACCTTATGACATATATATATATATATACATCGATACTATAGTGTTGGCGATACCCCCACAACGGAGGAGGTGTGTAGAAATTTCTAACCAATTGCAGAGTTAACCAAACATTGAATCCTTCCTCTTGACTAAGATCGCCATCTCATTACAAACCAATAAGGGTAACTGTCTTTCAATGTATTTCACATAATCTTACTGCACTAGATCCCTGATCCAAAAATCTCGTCTCACCCAGTATGAACTGCTCCGATAATAAATCACCGCAAACATGACCAACAGTCTCACATGACACCACATCGCGCAATAGGCCATAACTCGAACATGATACATAAAGAAATGATTCAGGAAAGACTACTCAACTCACGTAACTTATTATGAATCTTCACAGAAAATAGAAAGTAAAACACAAGAAAAATAAATATAGGAACCTTACTCATCATCACACTGTTGCAGTGTGAAACCCGATCCAAATCACATACCCGTGGCGGCGTGCCAACCAATTCCATCATAAAATTCACATAAAGAAATACATACGGAGCTGAATTTCTCACTATTACAAATTACCTAATATCGGTCACAAGCACGCTAAGTGCATAATACCGTCCTGGGGAGACTGATGAAGCCATATGCTACCAAAACTTAAGCACAACTAAGGTGCGATATATATACTCTGAATCTCAAGAGCTCTCCTGCTCGGATAACATCATCACTACACGGAGACTCAACACATAGGGATCTATTAAGCCGTTTCATAACTCAAACGGCACAATCACAACATTACATGAATCTGACGAAGACGGAACAATACCTGATATCCCAACACCCCCCCCCCCCTTGATGAGCGCTATACTGAAATGAACACATCTGACTCGCATGAAAGCCATAATCTTGTTTAAATCCACTCATACTTCAAGCCGATTCTGCTCGCAATGAACTAGGCTGATAACCTTACCTGGGGTCCATGATAACCCACTTCCTCTCATAATACACAAGAACAACCCACATAGCCGGGACAAACACCCCACAATACACAACCAACCGAACCGAACGCCTTCCTGGCATAAATCCTCAAATAAGCAATATTGCACTTCCTTACACTTGGTCTAAATCTTCAACCAATCAGGTTACTACATGTCACACTTATACAATCTTCTCGTGGTTACGCTCCCATAACCTTGCACACCAGGTAACAAGTCTGCACATCCATACCACCGACTATATTGACACTGTAAAACAATTCAAGAACCCATAACCAGGATGCTAACCTCTTTTATCAAACACTGATCTCAGGTGACACTGAAGACCATACCAGCTTAATCTGAACATTCAAATTCTTGCTCATCTGAGCTCATGACATCCTTGATAACACGGAACTGCATTCCCGATTCTTACTTCCAGCTCCACACTGACTACTGCACCCAACATGCTGATATGGAATGGCACAGGAATTCCATCACACTTCATGAACCGCTAATAGGGTGAACACTTCATCATATATAAACCTCTTACTTTCCTCAATTCAAGAGAAGAATAACAACACTCAATTGAATTCTCACAATCACCCAACATGCAAATCCTTAAGTAGTGGTCTGAACCACCATAAACCTTCTGGGATTCGCCTACACCTGACAAGCCATAGCACTCGAATTCTCCCACATGAAATCTATTACGACGGCCAACAAGCCCCGCATATACCTGCCTATATCACATGCATAATTTAATTACACTAACGAAATTGATCACTGCCGTACGTGTGCCATTTCAACCATGTCTAACCAATCCATCTTCTCTCTAATTATCCTTAATTGCCTCAGAAATAATAGTAACCCCATTCAACTCATAACAAACTCAACCCTCACTCATCCCGAGTGGCCTTGATTCACGAGACCATGTTGTCTCAATCTCACAACCCGTCTCTTACCCCTCTGAAAATCTTCCTACAGCCCGGAGTTTAGTTCACTCACTCTCCCAATACTATCCTGCACGCTCAAACATATCATAGGACACTCCAACCATCTTCCTTTTTCTCATAAATTATACTGCAAAAGCTCGACTCTTAATCATACTGCTGCCTGAAACCCTTAAACGCCGCATTCTTAACTTTCGAATTTACTAGGACCACTGCTGAGAGTCACCCACTCTGACTGGCCCCGAATACAATCAACTCCAAGTCTCTTCTAGCATATGAACACCCCTTTCAATGAAGCACGTGACTGAGTCACTACCCTTACAACTCGCCTATGCCTTAAGCATAAATTCTGAATCTTTCAAAGCCTAACCCTGGCCCAACAGGGCCAACTTTTGCACACATTCATCAAATCCCACGCAAAATCACCATTTTTACTCCTTTCCTTTAGCTGTATAACTTGCCAACACGCCGACAATCCTCAACCCCATGAAAACACAATCCTACAACCCAACTGCAGGTGGTGGGACTCCCCCACTTAGCCCGAAGCTACTCCTTGCACCACTCTAGACCCTGTTGAGATCCTTTCTCCTTTGTTAGCATGATCTTCCTCGACCAATCCGTCCAATTCTTCCAAATTCTCTTGTTAGCACCCCCTGAATACTCGAATTCTCTAGCATCATTCACACATTCTGCCTCCTACCGAATAGCCACTAGAATCCCTCACAGAAACTTGCTAACCACACAACCGCTAACCTACTCATAGGAGATAACGCACTTGTGGAAATAACCAACTTTTCCAGTCCGTCCGCTCCTCATGGACATCTACTAAATGCGCTATAATATCCTCTAATTCACCACTCTGCTGCCGCTCTCCCACTTTGGTTAAACTCATTCCTTTAGGCACTACCTGACCTAATTTCCTTACGCCTAGCCTTTTAGAAATTTAGCCGCCGCCTGACACTTCTCACATGTCTTCCTTCGGCGTATGATGTCCAATTCAATATCATTCTCTGCAGCTCTTACACCAGTAGATCACCACGACTTCAAACTCTCTGAGGATCATCTTTATCGAGCTGCCTTCATTATCAATACTCATCCAGTACTGAACCACCGCACCTCACGGTCTCTGACAACCGCTTCTTTAATACTTCTTCACAATGCTCTGACCCCATGCAACCGAAGAAACCATGGCACTGACGACTTAACACATTTCATTCGATGAAAAACAGCGATACCACATCACAGAGGAAAACTCCACCTCGCTTGATAACACCAAGTCTTATTACTTTTTCAATCCAAAACCTGACCATTTATAATCCAAATTCCTTTCCTTTGTCAGAACTAAAATACTGAAATCTCAAAATCACGCTCTGAGAAGACCTCCCTTCAAGCCATTCATTGGCCCTACATATGGGCAAGCATCCTACCATCACACCACTTCGCGCGATAACCAATAGTAAGCATCATCACTACCTGAGCCTTCCTTAAGGCTCTCGGAAACACAGCTATTGAGCTGAAATAGCATATTATCCTTCTGAGGGGCCACAACAACAGCCCCAACCAATTACACATGAAAAATATCTCGCATCATATCCGTAGCACCATTTCAATTCCTGATTCATAGCAAGTGCTTCGCGATGTGTAAGATTAAGTAGGAAGAAACATAGGCATAAGCCTTAAAGGAATCAAATTGCACGATAAGGATTCAAGAAGGGAAGTACTTCTAACAGCCATGTAGCCTCTCGAAGGTAAGTACAGACGTCTCCGTACCAATCTGCAAGACTCTACTAGACTTGCTCATGACTCGTGAAACCTAAGGGAACCTAGTGCGCTGATACCATGTTGTCACGACCCAAAAATATATTAAGGTCGTGATGGCGTCGGACACCATCGTCAGGCAAGCCAATCATTAATTAGTTGAAATAAGTTCCTGTTTTAACTTTTTTTTTTGAAATGATACCTTTAACTTATTACGTAATAACTAAAAAAAATCCGTTAAGTAAATACGATGGTTTAAATATTCCATTTTAGCAGATATATCCCAAACACATCCCACTACCCGGTGTCAGAAGTGCATGAGCAAATTCTAAGAATTTCACAAATACTACAGAGCTTGTCCGAAATACAAATGGGACAAGGAATTTAAAACGAAAATAAATACAATATGAGGGAGACTCTGTCGGCTGCGGGTCGCCGCCAGATGATGCAGCTCACCTAAGTCTCCAAGTCGGCCACATCACTGTGAAAGTACCTGTGCAATAAAGATGCACAACAAGTGTAGCATGAGTATGAAAACAACGTGTACTCAGTAAATATCCCGCCTAACCTCAGAGAGGTAGTGACGAGAGGTCGAATTAGACACTTGCTAGAAGTCAATTTAGTATAATGAAGTGAGACACTAAGCATGTATGTCATAGGCAATTTATTAAAATCAGGAATAAATAATATCACTCCTTCCACATTTAACACTTTAAATCTTCGACATTTCAGTTTGACAATTTAAAACTCCTTAGGCCAATAAACAGTAATAAATTACATGAAATACGCAGCAATCATCATGCACAAGAAAATGCCGAGGGTCGAACGGCGCGGACCAACAATAATAAAATGTGCACTGCCGAGGGTTGAACGGCCCGAACCATAGATGCATCTATCTGCCCCGCTCATGAAATGAACATGCGACGCGGTTAACATAATACTAGGGCTATCCCGCTCATGAATCATACTTGCGACTCGGGTCCCCTTATAAATACATAAATACAGGGTCATCCTGCTCGCGAATCATACATGCGACTCAGGCACCCAAAGTTACACATATTCACACCAATAAAGCACATTTTTATCAGGAAAAATTAGATGTCCAATGAAGTGATAAAATTCTCCTTTTAATAAACATGAGAATAGTATTTAAAAACCTTTCTGGAAATTTACTTGCCAATTTTGACAGGGTTCCAACTCTATAGATTTATCTGAAACACAAGTATCCAAGGAAGAATCAATTCTCCTTCTAGGTGATTAAGAAAAGTAAACTCTATCCTTCTCAGAGGTTTAGATACTAATTGAAAGCATCACATGATATTTTATTGACAAGGTCACAAGTACAACAAGTAAAGCATGCTAGTGGGTCCAAGACTACCCGGACATGGCATAATAGTATCTACGCACGGACTCCCGTCACCTCGTGCGTACGTATCCCCCGCAAATAATAGCATGTATTCATTTAGTTCACCTATGGGGACAATTCCCCCTCACAAAGTTAGAAAGGAAACTTACCTCGCTCCGAAATTCCATAACCGGCTTCCAAGCCCTTACGATGACTCCAATGGACGTACGGCGCACCAAAACTATCCAAATAACGACAAACCAATGAAAATATACTCTAATATTTGTTAACAATTCAGATTATAAAAACTCCCATCTTCGCTTAAGGAATTGACCAAAATGACCTCGGACCCACGTATCCGGAAATCCAAAATTTCTCGAAGATAAATTCTACACATAGCTTTACTAGTTCAAATATACAATTTACTCAAACATTCATGCTCAATTCGTGGCTGAAATCCAAATTACCAAATTTACTAGGTTTTCTTCAAAATTCCCAATTTCCCACAATTTTCCACACTTAAATCTGAACCTAAGCCATGCATTTAACTTGAAATGAGTTGGAATAACTTACCTTGTTATCCTTGAAGAAAATCTCCCTTGAAGCTCCTCAAAATCGCCCAAGCCAAAAGGAAAAATGAAGAAATGGCCAAAAATCCCGTTTTAAAATGATACACTGCCCAGCACTGCCCCTCTACGCGATCGCATGAAGGCCTTTGTGATCGCATAGGCCGAACTTACTTCCCCTTTGAATCCTCATGTGCGTTCGCATGGTTACAGCTGCGATCGCATATGCCAAACTGCAGCCTCCCAAATTCCTCCTACGCGATCGAATACACCACCCTGCATTCACACTAGCCAAACTTCCAGCCCTCGAATTTCTTCTCTGTGATAGCACAACTAAGGCTGCGACCGCACTGAACCCCCAAAACACCAGAAAACAGTAGCAACCAAACACTTGGAAATAACCCGAAACCACCCCAAAACATACCTGAGACCCTCGGGACCTCGTCCAATCACACGACTCAGTCCCATGACCTCACACGGACTTGCTCTACGCTTCAAATCACATCAAACAACGCTGAAATCACGAATCGCACTAAAATTCAACTTTATGAACTTTGAAATTTCAAACTTCCACCTCCGATGCCGAAAACTATCAAATCACGTTCGATTGATCCCAAATTTTGCACACAAGTCATATTCGACATTACAGACCTGCTCCAACTTCTGGAATCGCATTCTGACCCCGATATCAAAATTTCCACTTCTGGTCGGATTTCTCAATAACCTTCAAATTTCAATCTTTAGCCAATGACTTCAAAATAACCTACAGACATCCGAATTCACTTCTGATCGCACTCCCAACTCCAGAATCACCATACGAAGCTATTCCTGGGCTCGGAATCCCAAACGGACATCTATAACACTGAAATGCCTTACAGCCCAAACTTATGAAATTCTTCTAAAATGTTATCTTCCATAATATGCGCCGAAACGCTCCCAGGTTATCCCAAAGCCCGATCCGTAAATACTCACAAGTTCGAAATCATCATACAAACCTGCAGGAATCGTCAAATCCCGATTCGGAGGTCGTTTACTCAAAATTCCAATCTTAGTCAATTTCTCCAACTTAAGGCTTCTAAAATGAGAATTTTCTTTCCAAATTAACTCTAAACTTCCCAAAATTCAATTCCGACCATACCTACAAGTCATAATACTTGAAATGAAGTTGCTCATGACCTCAAACTACTGAACAACGCGCTAGAGCTCAAAACGACGGTCGGGTCGTTACATTCTCCCACACTTAAACAGACGTTCATCCTCGAACGTTCCAAGAACTGATCTGGAGTTATCTGAAATCACTGTTTAACACATCGAGCACCTGTCTGTGCTACCACAACCTAGTTGAGTACATTATCTTGATCAAATCTGAAGATTTCTTTTTTTATCCTTATAATAAGCTCAGAATCCAGTTCAAACGCCTGAAATTTCTCTGCCAGGCCTAGTTCTAATATATAACCACTGTATCAACTACCACATGATATACTAGAATCATGATTGTATACCTTTGCTGAATTAGCACCATGCACCGCATGATTCATCATTTGACCACAATGACACTCCTTGAACCTTAATAGCCAAAATTCCACGAATCTGGTGCTCCCAACGCACCTTATGACATATATATACATCCTGCTATAGTGTTGGCGATACCACCACAACGGAGGAGGTGTGTAGAAATTGCTAACCAATTGCAGAGTTAACCAAACATTGAATCCTTCCTCTTGACTAAGACCGACATCTCATTACAAACCAATAAGGGTAACTGTCCTTCAATGTATTTCAGATAATCTTACCGCACTAGATCCTTGATCTAAAAATCTCGTCTCACCCAGTATGAACTGATCCGACAACAAATCACCCCAAACATGACCAACAGTCTCACATGACACCACATCGCGTCAATAGGCCATAACTCGAACATGATACATAAAGAAATGACTCAGGAAAGACTACTCAACTCAAGTAACTTATTATGAACTCTTCTCAGAAAATAGAAAGTAAAACACAAGAAAAATAAATATAGGAACCTTACTCATCATCACACTGTTGAAGCGTGAAAACCGATCCAAATAACATACTCGTGGCGGCGTGCCACCCGATCCCATCATAGTATTCACATAAAGAAATACACACGGAGCTGAATTGCTCACTATTACAAATTACTGAATATCAGTCACAAGCACGCTAAGTGCATTGTACCATCCTGGGGAGACTGATAAAGCCATATGCTACCAAAACTTAAGAACAACTGAGGTGCAATATATATACTCTGAATCTCAAGAGCTCTCATGCTCGCATAACATCATCACTACACGGAGACTCAACACATAGGGATCTATTAAGCCGTTTCACAACTCACACGGCACAATCACAACATTACATGAATCAGACGAAGACGGAACAATACCTGATATCCCAACACCCCTCCTTGAGGAGCACTATACTGAACGAACACATCTGACTCGCATGAAGCCCATAATCTTGTTTAAATCCATTCATACACTTCAAGTCGATTCTGCTCGCAATGAACTAGGCTGATAGCCTTACCTGGGTCCATGTTAACCCACTTCCTCTCATAACACACAAGAACAACCACCATAGCCGGGAAAAACACCCCACAATCCACAACCAACTGAACCGAACGCCTTCCTGGCCTAAATCCTCAAATAAGCAATATTGCACTTCCTTACACTTGGTCTAAATCTTCAACCAATCAGGTGATTACATGTCACACTTATATAATCTTCTCGTGGTTACGCTCCCACAACCTTCCACACCAGGTAACAAGTCTACACATCCATACCACCGACTATACTGACACTGTAAAACAATTCAAGAACCCATAACCAGGATGCTAACCTCTTTTATCAAACACTGAACTCAGGTGACACTGAAGACCATATCAGCTTACTCTGAACTTTCAAATTCTTGCTCATCCGAGCTCATGACATCCTTGATAACACCGAACCGCATTCCTGATTCTTACATCCAGCTCCACACTGACTACTGCACCCAACATACCGATATGGAATGGCACAGGAACTCCATCACACTTCTTGAACCACTAATAGGGTGAACACTTCATCATATAGAAACCTCTTACTTTCTTCAATTCAAGAGAACAATAACAACACTCAAGTGAATTCTCACAATCACCCAACATGCAAATCCTTAAGTAGTGGTCTGAACCACCATTAACATTTCGGGATCCGCCTACACCTGACAAGCCATAGCACTCGAATGCTTCCACATGAAATCTATTATGACGGCCAATAAGCCCGCATATACCGGCCCAAATCACATGCATAATTTAATTACACTGATGAAACTGATCACTGCCGTACATGTGCCATTTCAACCATGGCTAACCAATCCATCTTCTCTCTAATTATCCCTAATTGCCTCAGAAATAATAGTAACCCCATTCAACTCATAACAAACTCAACCCTCACTCATCCCGAGTGGCCTTGATTCACGAGATCATGCTGTCTCAATCTCACAACCCATCTCATATCCCTCTGAAAATCTTCCTACAGCCCGGAGTTTACTTCTCTCACTCTCCCAATACTATCCTGCATGCTGAAACATATCATAGAACACTCCAACCATCTTCCTTTTTCTCAGAAATTATACTACAAAAGCTCGACTCTTAATCATACTGCTGCCTGAAACCCTTAGATGTTGCATTCTTAACCTTCGAATTTACTAGGACCGCTGCTGAGAGCCACCCACTCTAACTGGCCCCGAATACAACCAACTCCAAGGCTCTTCTAGCACATGAACACCCTTTTCAATGAAGCACGTGACTGAGACACTACCTTTACAACTCGCCTATGCCTTAAGCATAAATTCTGAATCTTTCAAAGCCTAACCATGGATCAACAGGGCCAACTTTTGCACACATTCATCAAATCCCACGCAAAATCACCATTTTTACTCTTTTCCCTTAGCTCTAATAACTTGCCAACACGCCGACAATCCGCAACCCCATGAGAACACAATCCTACAACCCAACTGCAGGCGGTGGGACTCCCCCACTTAGCCCGAAGCTACTCCTTGCACCACTCTAGACCTTTTTGAGATCCTTTCTCCTTTGTTAGCATGATCTTGCTCAACCAATCCGTCCAATTCTTCCAAATTCTCTTGTTAGCACCCCCTGAATACTCGAATTCTCTAGCATCATTCATACATTCTGCCTCCTACCAAATAGCCACTAGAATCCCTCACAGAAACTTGCCAACCACACAACCGCTAACCTACTCACAGGAGATAACCCACCTATGGAAATCACCAACTTTGCCAGTCCGTCCGCTCCTCATGGACATCTACTAAATGCACTACAATATCCTCTAATTCACCACTATGATGCCGCTCTCCCACTTTGGTTAAACTCATTCCTTTAGGCAATACCTGACCTATTTTCCTTACGCCTGGCCTTTTAGAAATTTAGCCACCGCCTGACACTTCTCACATGTCTTCCTTCATCGTATGATGTCCAATTCAATATCATTCTCTGCAGCTCATACACCATTAGATCACCACGACTTCAAACTCTCCAAGGATCATCTTTCTCGAGCTGCCTTCATTATCAATACTCATCCAGTACTGTACCACCGCACCTCACGGTCTCTGACAACCGCTTCTTCAATACTTCTTCACAATGCTCTGACCCCATGCAACCGAAGAAACCATGGCACTGACGACTTAACACATTCCATTCGATCAAAAACAACGATACCACATCACAGAGGAAAACTCCACCTCGCTTGATAACACCAAGTCTTATTACTTTTTCAATCCAAGACCTGACCATTTATAATCCAAATGCCTTTCCTTTGCCGGAACTAAAATACTGAAATCTCAAAATCACGCTTTGAGAAGACCTCCCTTCAAGCCATTCATTGCCCCTACATAAGGGCAAGCATCCTACCATCACACCCACTTCGCGCGATAACCAATCGTAAGCATCATCACTACCTGAGCCTTGCCTTAAGGCTCTCAGAAACACAGCTACTGAGCTTAAATAGCATATTATCCTTCTGAGGGGCCACAACAACAGCCCCAACTAATTACACATGAAAAATATCTCGCATCATATCTGTAGCACCATTTCAATTCCTGATTCATAGCAAGCGCTTCGCGACGCGTAAGATTGAGTAGGAAGAAACATAGGCATAAGCCTTAAAGGAATCAAATTGCACGATAAGGATTCAAGAAGGGAAGTACTTCTAACAGCCATGTAGCCTCTCGAAGGTAAGTACAGACGTCTCCGTACCAATCTGCAAGACTCTACTAGACTTGCTCATGACTCGTGAAACCTAAGGGAACCTAGTGCGCTGATACCATGTTGTCACGACCCAAAAATCAATTAAGGTCGTGATGGCGCCGGACACCATCATCAGGCAAGCCAATCATTAATTAGTTGAAATAAATTCCTGTTTTAACATTTTTTTTTTAAATTACTTTTAACTTATTACGTAATAACTAAACAAAATCCGTTGAGCAAATACGATGGTTTAAATATTCCATTTTAGCAGATATATCTCAAACACATCCCAGAACCCGGTGTCAAAAGTGCATGAGCAAATTCTAAGAATTTAACAAATACAACAGAGCTTGTCCGATATACAAATTGGACAAGGAATTTAAAATGAAAATAAATATAATATGAGGGAGACTCTGTCGGCTGCGGGTCACCTCCGGATGATGCAGCTCACCTAAGTCTCCAAGTCGGCCACATTGTTGTGAAAGTACATGTGCAATAAAGATGCACAGCAAGTGTAGCATGATTACGAAAACAACGTGTACTCAGTAAGTATCCCGCCTAACCTCAGAGAGGTAGTGACGAGAGGTCGAATTAGACACTTTCTAGAAGTCAATTTAGTATAATCAAGTGAGACACTAAGCATGTATGTCATAGGCAATTTATTAAAATCAGGAATAAATAATATCAACTCCTTCCACATTTAACACTTTAAATCTTCGTCATTTCAGTTTGACAATTTAAAACTCCTTAGGCCAATAAAAAATAATAATTACATGAAATACGCAGCAATCATCATGCGCAAGAAAATGTCGAGGGTCGAACAGCGCGGACCAACAATAATAAAATGTGCACTGCCGAGGGTCGAACGGCCCGAACCATAGATGCATCTATCTGCCCCACTCGCGAATCGAACATGCGACGCGGTTAACATAATACTAGGGCTACCCCGCTCGTGAATCATACCTGCGAATCAGGTCTCCGTATAAATATACATAAAATACAAGGTCATCCTGCTCGCGAAGCATACATGCGACTCAGGCACCCAAAGTTACACATATTCACACCAACAAACCATATTTTTATCAGGAAAAATTAGTTGTCCAATGAAGTGATAAAATTCTCCTTTTAATAAACATGAGAATAGTATTTAAAAACCTTTCTGGAAATTTACTTGCCAATTTCGACAGGGTTCCAACTCTATAGATTTATCCAAAACACAATTATCCAAGGAAGAATCAGTTCTCCTTCTAGGTGATTAAGAAAAGTAAACTCTATCCTTTTCAGAGGTTTAGATACTAATTGAAAGCATCACATGATATTTTATTGACAAGGTCACAAGTACAACAAGTAAAGCATGCTAGTAGGTCCTAGACTACTCGGACATGGCATAATAGTATCTACGCACGGACTCATGTCACCTCATGCGTACGTATCCCCCGCAAATAATAGCATGTATTCATTTAGTTCACCTATGGGGACAATTCCCCCTCACAAAGTTAGAAAGGAGACTTACCTCGCTCCGAAATTCCATAACCGGCTTCCAAGCCCTTTCGATGACTCCAATGGACGCATGACGCCCCAAAACTATCCAAATAATGACAAACCAATGAAAATATACTCTAATATTTGTTAACAATTCAGATTATATAAACTCCCATCTTCGCTTAAGGAATTGACCAAAATGTCCTCGGGCCCACATGCCCCGAAATCCAAAAAAATTCGAAGATAAATTCTACCCATAGCTTTACTAGTTCAAATATACAATTTACTCAAACATTCATGCTCAATTCGTGGCTAAAATCCAAATTACCAAATTTTCTAGGTTTTCTTCAAAATTCCCAATTTCCCACACTTAAATCTGAACCTAAGCCATGCATTTAACTTGAAATAAGTTGGAATAACTTACCTTGTTATCCTTGAAGAAAATCTCCCTTGAAGCTCCTCAAAATCGCCCAAGCCAAAAGGAAAAATGAAGAAACGGCCAAAAATTCCGTTTTAAAATGATACACTGCCCAGTATTGCCCCTCTATGGGATCGCATGAAGGCTTTTGTGATCGCATAGGCCAAGCTTGCTGCCCCTTTGAATCCTTCTGTGTGTTCGCATGCTTACAGTTGCGATCGAATATGCCAAACTGCAGCCTCCCAAATTCCTCATACGCGATCGCATACACCACTCTGCGTTCGCACTAGCCAAACTTCCAGCCCTCGAATTTCTTCTCCTCGATCGCACAACTAAGGTTGCGATCGCACTGAACCCCCAAAACAACAGCAACCAAACACTTGGAAATAACTCGGAACCACCCCGAAACACACCCGAGGCCCTCAGGTCCCCTTCCAATCACACGACTCAGTCCCATAACCTCACACGGACTTGCTCGAGACTTCAAATCACATCAAACAATGCTGAAATCACGAATTGCACTAAAATTCAACTTTATGAACTTTGAAATTTTAAACTTCCACCTCTGATGCCGAAACCTATCAAATCACGTCCGATTGATCCCAAATTTTTCACACAAGTCATATTCAACATTACGGACCTACTCCAACTTCCGGAATCGTATTCCGACCCCGATATCAAAATTTCCACTTCCGGTCGGATTTTTCAAAAACCTTCAAAATTCTATCTTTAGCCAAATGACTTCAAAATAACCTACGGACATCCGAATTCACTTCCAATCGCGCTCCCAACTACAGAATCACCGTACGAAGCTATTCCCAGGCTCGCAATCCCAAACGGACATCTATAACACTTAAATGACTTACAACCCAAACTTATGAAATTCTTCTAAAATGCTATCTTCAATAATATGCACCGAAACGCTCCCGGGTTATCCCAAAGCCCGATCCGGACATACGCCCAAGTCCGAAATCATCATACAAACCTGCAGAAACCTTCAAATCCCAATGTGGAGGTCATTTACTCAAAATTCCAATCTTAGTCAATTTCTCCAACTTAAGGCTTCTGAAATGAGAATTTTCTTTCCAAATTAACTCTAAACTTCCCGAAATTCAATTCCGGCCACACCTACAAGACATAATACCTGAAACGGAGCTGCTCATGACCTCAAACTGTTGAAGGACGCGCTAGAGCTCAAAACAACCGGTCGGGTCGTTACACGTGCAAAGGCTGACAGGGTGGATAGCCGCTTTAGGCCGATTCATCTCGAGATTGTCGGATCAGAGCCATAGATTCTTCTCTTTACTGAAAAAGAAGAATGACTTCTCCTGGACCCAGAATGCCAACATGCGTTAGAGGAATTGAAGCGATACCTCTCGAGCCCACCTTTGTTTCACACTCCAAAGGCAGATGAAAAACTCTACTTGTACCTGGCAGTTTTAGAGATCGCGGTAAGTGGTGTCCTGGTTCGAGAAGAACAAGGTATGTAATTTCCTATTTATTATGTAAGTCGAACTCTAGGAGAAGCAGAAACTAGATATCCACACTTAGAGAAATTGGCAATTGCCCTGATAAGCGCCTCTAGGAAACTAAATTCATATTTTTAATCTCACCACATATGTGTATCAACCACTTACCCGTTTCGTAATATTTTGCATAAGCCCGAGTTGTCGGGCCGATTGGATAAATGGGTCGTCGAACTCAGTGGGTACGATATCGAATATCAACCCTGAACGGCCATCAAGTCTCAAATTTTAGCAGACTTCATGGCCGATTTCACGCCAACCCTCGTATCCGAAGTCGAAAAGAACTCTTGTTAAAATCAGGTATATCCTCGGGGGTGTGGACCCTTTTCATAGACAACTCTTTGAATGTGAAGGGGTCCGGGCTAGGCATCACTTTGAAGCCGCCCACGGGCAACACTATTAGGCAGTCCATCAGAACTTCTAAGTTGACTAACAATGAGGCTGAGTAAGAGGCCATGATTGCAGGTCTCGAACTAGCAAAAAGCTTAGGAGCAGAGGTCATTGAAGCCAAATGCGACTCCTTGCTGGTAGTAAACCAAGTTAACAAAACCTTCAAGTTTCGAGAGGATAGAATGCAAAGGTATTTGGACAAGCTGCAGGTGACCTTGCACCATTTCAAAGAATGGAACTTGCAGCACGTACCTCAAGAGCAGAATAGTGAAGTCGATGTTCTTGCAAATTTGGGGTCATCGATTGAGGAGGACGAAATCAGCTCGAGGACTGTCGTTCAACTCTCGAGATCCGTGATCGAATAAGGTCACACTGAGATAAACTCCACAAGCTTAACCTGGGATTGGAGGAATAAATATATTGAATACTTGATGAACGGAAATTTCCCATCGGACCCTAAAGAATCGAGGTCCTTACGAACGAAATCTGCTCGGTTCACATTGGCTGAAGATGGCACATTGTACAGGAGGACGTTTAATGGACTATTAGCCGTATGTTTGGGACCAGGAGACACCGATTATGTTCTACGAGAAGTCCATGAAGGCATTTGTGGGAACCACTCCGGTGCTGAATCACTAATTCACAAAATCATCAGAGTTGGATACTATTGGGATAGTATGAAAAAGACACTAAGGAGTTTGTTCGAAAATGTAATAAATGCCAAAGGTACGCACCAATGATCCACCAGCCTGGAGAACAACTTCATTCGGTCCTATCCCCATGGCCATTCATGAAGTGGGGGATGGACATCATCGTCCCTCTGCCATTAGCTCCAGGTAAAGCTAAATTCATTTTGTTTATGACTGACTACTTCTTTAAATGGGTGGAAGCACAAGCCTTAAAGAAAGTCAAGAGAAAAAGTAGTTATAGACTTCATTTGGGATCACATCATATGCTGATTCAGGATACCTGCCGAAATTGCATGCAACAACGGAAAACACTTTATTGGCAGCAAGGTAATGAAGTTTCTCGAAGAACATAAAATAAAAAGGATCTTATCAACACCGTATCATCCAAGTGGAAATGGACAAGCCAAGTAAACAAACAAAACTGTCATTCAGAATCTAAAGAAAAGACTGAACGACATCAAGGAAAATGGAGAGAAATTTTACCCGAGGTCCTTTGGGCATATCGAACAACATCGAAGTCCAGTACGGGGGCAACCCCATTCTCCTTAGTATATGGCTTCGAAGCCTTGATTCCAGTCGAAGTTGGGGAACCCAGCGCCAGATTTTGACTTACAACGGAAGAATCAAATCACGAGGCTATGAATACTAGCCTCGAACTACTGGATGAAAATGAGAATCCAGACTAGTTCAAATGGCTGCACAAAAACAACGAATCGAGAGATACTATAATAGAAGAACCAACCTTCGCCACTTCAGAACCGGGACTTAATCCTAAGGAGGGTCACCATCAACACTCGAGATCATACTAAAGGGAAACTCGGCCCAAATTGGGAAGGATCCTATCAAGTCCTCGATATCATTGGAAAAGGATCTTACAAGCTAGGTACGATAAACGGCGAACAACTACCCAACAATTGGAACATCTCACTCCTCAAGCGATACTGCTGTTGAGGTATGACCTTCTCCCTTTTTCATTTATGTTTTTCACTAACTAATTTTCAGGTGTTCGAACAAAAGTATCGGAGTTACCATCAAGCAGGAAGATATTAGGACCCTAAAGCACACGTTGCACTCTTTTTTCCTTTGACCGGTTTTTATCTCAAATGGGTTTTTCCGGTAAGATTTTAATGAGGGTCCCATTGTTCGTGTTGACTTAGAGTATACGAGGTCTCCTTACATTCAACCTCGAATATTGGGGCATCATCCTCAGATGATTTATCTTCAAGGGAAAATACTTCGTGTCAAAAGGCCCTCGATAGGGAAACTTTGTAATGGGCCAAACGGCCGAATGAATCGTGTCCATATAGATTAGTCGACCCCCAATGTCAAAACATGTACGCATGAATAAATTATTCAAAGAAGCATTTTTCCTTATCAAATGTCTTGTGCCTCGAAGAAAATTTTCTACTATACAAGCTCCATGCTTATGATTATTGTGAAAAATGGATGAAGGGCCAAGTACAAATGCACCTCTAATGGTCAAAACCCCCCTACTTAGGGACTTCCGTAAAAAATGAACATGTTCGAGTTATCCAAACTCGAATCCATAAGACCTCAAAGAGGCACCCCTCCATTTATAGGCCAAGGCCATCATTCTCGAGGACTAACGCTTCGAACATGTAAAGACCCGTAAATTTTCATGACTAAAAACAATGCTCGGCTGAGAAATTGAAGGATCTATTAGAAAAGGGTTTCATTAGGCCTAGTGTGCGCCTTGGGGCGCACCGGATTTTTTTGTCAGAAAGAAGGATGGATCGCTTCGTACGTATATTGATTATCGGTAACTCAACAAGGTCATCATCAAAAACAAGTACCCACTGCCTCGGATAGATGATTTGTTCGACCAATTGCAAGGTGCTAGGTTCTTCTCAAAGATTGATTTACGGTCCGGGTATCATCAGTTAAAGACCAGGGAGCAGGATATTCCTAAGACCGCCTTCAGGACTCGTTATGGTCACTTCGAATTTTTGCTAATGTCTTTTGGGATAACCAACGCCCCAGCAGCTTTTATGTATCTTATGAATCGGGTTTTCAAACCGTTTCTTGACTTCTTTGTGATTGTCTTCATTGACGATATCCTTGTTTATTCGCGAAGTCAGGAAGATCATGCTAATCACCTTAGGGCAATTCTACAGACTCTTCATCAGCACCAGTTGTACGCAAAGTTTTCAAAATGTGAGTTTTGGCTAGAATCAGTCACCTTTTTGGTCCATGTTGTTTCCAGGGAAGCGATTCGGGTTGATCCCCAAAAGATTACAGCGGTAAAGGATTGGCCCAGACCAACGAACCCGACAGAGATTCGCAGTTTCTTGGGTTTGGCTGGATATTATCGGAGGTTCGTGGAGGGATTCTCTACCCTCGCCTCCCCATTGACTAAGCTGACGCAGAAAGCGGTTAAGTTCCAGTGGTTCGATGCTTGTGAAAGGAGTTTCCAGGAATTGAAATCAAGATTGACTTCGGCGCCGGTATTGACCTTGACAGAAGGTACAAAGGGGTTTGTGGTGTACTGTGATGCTTCGAGGGTTGGTTTGGGATATGTGTTGATGCAATGTGGTAAGGTAATAGTGTATGCTTCAAGACAGCTCAAGAATCACGAGAAGAATTATCCGACGCATGATTTGGAGCTCGCAGTAGTTGTGTTTGCATTAAAAATCTGGCGGCATTATCTTTATGGGGTCCATGTGGACGTGTTCACAGACCACAAGAGTCTTCAGTATTTGTTCAAATAGAAGGAATTGAACTTAAGGCAGCGGAGATGGTTGGAATTTCTCAAAGATTATGATATGAATATTTTGTATCATCCAGGAAAGGCGAATGTAGTGGCTCACACTCTTAGTTGGAAATCCATGGGTAGCTTGGCTCATTTGGAAGCAGGTCAGAGGCCTTTGGCTGGAGAGGTTTCTCAGTTGGCCAGTATGGAAGTCTGTCTTTTGGCCTCAGATGAAGGGAATTTTGTGGTGCGCAATGGAGTGAAGTCTTCACTTGTAACGGAAGTCAAGGAAAAGCAAATCAGGGATCCAACATTGGCGCAGTTGAGAGAGGCGATTCTGAATCACAAGACTACAGCATTTTTACTCGGCAATGATGACGGTGTCTTGCAATGCCAAGGGAGGCTATGTGCTCCGGACATGGATGATCTTCGAGAGAGAGTAATGGCGGAGGCTCACAATTCCAGATATTCCGTACACCCAGGTTCTACGAAAATGTATCACGATCTCAAGGAGATTTATTGGTGGAATAGTATGAAGAGGGGTCTGGCGGACTTTGTGGCTAGGTGTCCGAATTGTCAACAAGTGAAGGTCGAGCATCAGAGGCCCGATAGGTTGGCGCAGCTTATGGAAATACCAACATGGAAATGGGAGATGATCAATATGGACTTTGTGGTAGGGTTACCCCGCACTCCGCATAAGCTCGACTCAATTTGGGTTATAGTGGATCGAATCACGAAGTCAGCGCATTTCTTTCCAGTAAAGTCCACGGATACTGCAGAACAGTATGCTCAGTTATATATCAAAGAAATAGTCAGAATCCATGGCACTCCAGTATCTATTATTTCGGATCGAGGGGCCCAGTTCACAGCTAACTTTTGGAGGAAATACCAACAAGGTTTGGGTACGCAGGTAAATCTCAGCACAGCATTCCACCCACAGACTGATGGGCAAGCAGAGCGGACTATTCAGACTCTTAAATACATGTTACGAGCGTGTGTGCTTGATTTTAAGGTAGTTGGGATGATTACTTGCCGCTTATAGAGTTTGCTTACAACAACAGTTTCCATGCTAGTATTCAGATGGCCCCATTTGAGGCATTGTACGAAGAAGGTGTAGATCTCCAATTGGATGGTTCGAGGTTGGAGAGGCGGAACTACTAGGAACGGATCTTTTACATCAATCTATGGAGAAGGTTAGAGTCATTTCGGAGAGGTAAAAACTGCTCAGAGTCGTCAGAAATCTTATTCGGACGTTCGTCGTAGGGATTTGGAGTTTCAAGTAGATGATTGGGTAATCTTGATGGTATCTCCCATGAAGGGAGTCATGCGGTTTGTAAAGAAGGGAAGTTGAGCCCACGGTATGTCGGACCGAATATGTCGCGACCCAAACCGATGGGCCGCGAGGGGCACCCGATACCTTACTCGACCAAGTACCAACGTAACGTATCTTTCTTATTACATTATCATATACACGTGACATACGGGCCTAATAGGCCAACATAATCATTTACAAACTCAAAACATAGGCCGACAAGGTCGTACAATCTTTCACGTATACGACATATGTCTACAAGCCTCTAAGAGTACATAAATGTCATAAAGGTCGGGATAGAGTCCCGCCATACCAAAAAATACCCGTCTAAATCATAATAACCAAACAAGCGACTCCGAAGCAAATGGAGTGCACCAACATCTTCCGCTGAGTTGATAGCCTACTTGGAGGTCTCTCGACCTGTCTATCGGGACCTACGGGCATGAAACGCAGCGTCCCCAGGAAAAAGAGACGTCAGTACGAATAATGTACCGAGTATGTAAGGCACATAATGTACATAAGAGACATGGAAGAAATATAGAGTACATGACTCAACCTGTAAGTCTGAATAACTTTGTAAATCATAAATCACTTTTAGCAGCATGCATATGCGTATGAATGTCATGTCGTGCATAGGTATATGTTTCATAACATCATCAGCCT
>ML437703.1:21535-42768 GCA_005239525.1 Nicotiana knightiana
ATATATATATATATATACATACATATATACGCGTATATAACACCGTTTGAATATACATACATATATACGCATATATAACGCCGTTTGAATCATATTTCAACCATTGTGGGCAACATCATCATCATATACCAGTTGATCAGGTGGTGGTGCGTATATAACGTCGTAACCCTTTTCCCATATCCCATATACATATATTTACATATATACGCGTATATAAAGTCACATGGTCATGGGTCAATGCACATGTATGAAATGCATTAAAAGTACGTAATAATCTCAATATTCCTTCCGGATAAACTTTTCCAACTGCGTATTATTCTGAGACCCATGAACAGAAAATAATAATAATTCTCATGGGGAATCAAGAATATAGACACCCCTACTATTTCTATGAATAGAGTAATTTATAGAAATTGTGTATTTTCTCGTTTCTTCAGTATAATTTGGACCATGCCAAAAGAAAGAAGGAATAGCCTTAACATACCTGGGGTAAGAAAAACTCCGTATAATATTCTTGGCAAAGACTGCACCGTACTCTTTAGAACCAAAAAATTTTGATGGAATTAAGCTTCTGTATTTGAACGAAATAGGCTTCTACTTCTTTGAAGTTGTTTGAACGAATTTTAAGCCTCTGTTGTTGAAATATTCAAACCAAGAAGGATAGAATATTACTTTAGGATAGTTAACGTTTTTGTTTCTTCTTTTCTTTCCAATATGGAAATGTAACAAGACTTATAAGCTTCTGTATTTGAATGGAAAAAGCTTCTTTGAATGCTTGTTGAATTGGAAAGAAAGGGTTATATGATTTCTATCTCTATTTTTAAGAGATTTTATGTCTTATTCTAAGAAACTAAAAAGACCAAGACTTTTACTCATTAAAGTCTTCATTTCCTAGGTAGCCACCTCATCATATAATGACTAAGAGTCATTTCTTAGTTATGTGGTTGTTTGCCACATTTTTGGGCTTGAATTTAATCTTTATCTCATTTCTTTTTAATTAATTAGGTAATGTCCCGCTATCCGGTAATTAACCAAGTACCCGTATAATTAAGAATTATCTTAAATTACCTAAAGATACTACTCATTTTTAATATAAATTATACATTATAATACCATGGTCATATGGTACCTTGTATGGCACTAGTCCATAAATACGGGGTATTATAGCTTAGACCGTATTTTACCCCAAAATGTCGAATTTCGACGAAATTCATTTTCTTTGATTCTCTCACCTTCTTACCTCCATGAATTTACTTATCACTTTTCTGAAATAGTACAATACTTATAATCCCCAAATAATCTTTTTTTCCTTGGACAAATGTCAATTACCTTACGACAAATTCAACGCACAATACTACATGGTGCAATATCGTTGTAATTTAATACTGCGAAGTGAAATATCGACGTAATATTGCCGGGCGTAACATCATTCCCCCCTTTGGAACATTCGTTCTCGAATGTTAACTGATGCACTTATCATTCTCACGACCCATAGCTCTTGCGAATACTTTAATATTCTCCTTTCCATTTAGGCAATTGTTCTTTGAATAAATCCAAAGGTTAGAGCATTCCTCCCTTTAGGCCTCTTTCCCATGTAATGACTTGTGATCTAATTCATCCCAATCTCGTAACTGTTGTTACCTTATTTCATGCGGCCTCTACGATACTGACCTTGTAAGTGCGCTTACAAGACTCTTCTCCCCTTTTTCCTCCAGCTTTTATCCAATATCTAGGCCTTATTTTGTAAACATATACAAGGCTTAATAGGATGCCTCTCTGGGAATCTATAAGTGTACTGAAGTTCTTCGCTCGGTACTCTGTAGAACTTGCGAATATGCCCATATCTTATTTTATAGATCTGGTTATCCGTTCGTATGACTTTACTGCATCTAGTAGGTCATACTATGACATAATCCTTTACTAAGGTCCGCAACTAATTTTAGGTTACCCTCGTTGCTTATCCTTAAGACTGATGGTCTAACCTCATCTCATACTTTGTGACTTTTATCCACCAATTGTTGATTCACCTGAATGTTGATCTATTATCTACCACCGATAACTTGATCTCTTATGTAAGAGCTTTGTATAACTTAGAGAAATCATATGCTTTACTTGTTTTCACGGGCTTAATCCTGAGGACCTATCCATTTAGCTTGTGACCTACACATCTTTATTTATATTACTTGTAAACTTTCAACTTGCTTGCATCATAGATTTCCTTATGTCATTCTGGGAACGTCAAGTGAGACATCACATCGTCCCTAACTCTTTTTTTTATTCTCTTAGTCAAGACTTTCGATGCCTAGACCATAGGCTAGAAGATATTCCACTGACGACACTGTTATCATTCCTGGATACTGAATCCCCGCGCTTTTAGCCTTCTATCCAAAGTATGGACTATTCACAACCCCTACGTTTGAGTATCTTGTATGTTGTTCATTTTCACCTTTCTTACCTTAAAATCTCGCACCACATCTTCTATCCCTTTCATGACCCACTTTCCACATAGGTGTAATTCATATTCACAACTTGAAGCTCTATTATAATACTTGCACCTCTTGTGCATACATGGGAGCTTCGTACTGACTCCTTATGAGGCTGGTGCTCTTCTGACTGGCTTTATCGTAGCGCCGTTATAGAATATGGCTAATGTACTATCTCTCTTAGTACCTCTAATATTTAAGAGTGATGCTTCAATGTTCTAAATCACGAGGTCTATAATTTTCGGGGTCCAATGATCAGACTCCTGATTTACTTAGTTGGTATAACTCTTTAGTTTCCTCTTCCCTCTGATCAACCTTTATGTAGGCTTAAATTATCTTCCGATCTGTAGCTCATGGTATTGGTTATTACTTTAGTCTTTCATGGATGCTATGGAATATCCTTGATACAATCATCTAACAATTCAATTATTGGTTTATGACTTGGACTCAATTCTTTCCTTTTAACTTATACCGGAGTTTTCTACGGTTGTATATGCTGCATGTATAAAACTCCGAACCCTTAATTGCGTTCGTAACGTAACCAACTCTGGATCATTGATCAAATAATTTCTTTCATTCCATCTTAGCTTTCTTTCAAGATAAGTTATAACTTTTCCTGGTCTTTCTTCCCCCTTGTTGCGTGCATACTTAACTTACCTTAGTTCCTACGCATACCAGAGTTTTCATGGAACTCGTATGATCTCAAATATTACTTTTACTTTTACTTCCCGTTAATTATCCATGTTAGGTGCCACTTCCTTTGGATTTCTTACAATGTTGTTGTGAGACTGTTGTTACACGAGCATTTCCTCTTTAGGTCATTATGCTTAGGTTGAAGTCTTCTTCCTTATTTCCTTAGCTAGTCTTTCGTTGTAGTACTTAGGGAGAACCCTTAACTCTCATAAAGATGTGGGCTTATTACGGACCTTTTTGGTGTCCTTACTTGCCTATAATCATCTGTAATTGCTTATTTCCATGCCCTTGTGCTTGTATGGCAGCTTCTAAACTGATATTTTGACTATCTTCCTAGTGGTGCTTTCTTTTATCCCCGTAACACTCATACGGTATCTTTAACTACCCCGACTCTTGTTTGAATATATATCTTTGAGTATTATAATGATATTCTTCGAGGCTGAATTCTCCATGTTGGGTTCTACTATGTTTATCTTACACGATCTGATGACTCGTCTATAACCTCTTGTTTATCCATAACTGGGATCTTCCTGACCAATTATTAACTACTCATTGGCCCATTATCATACCAATATTCCTCGTAATCTTTCTTAGGTTATTTTCTTCGTCTTAACTTATGTCTCGTACTGGCTCCTTATTCATTAATAACATCTCAGGCAGGAACCTTTACTTCCTCTCCTTGACGTCGTGCTTGCACAATATTCTTGAATCGTAGTGTATCTGTAAGATTTGGATAAGTTCCATCTCATTCATCTTTCATTTACCGCATTCTTCCTTTACCATTCCATAGTCACTAGACACTTAATTCTGACTTAATGCCACATTATTCCATATTCCCCCCTTTAGGGTTGTACTAAGACTTGAAGCTATGACGACCTGCCTATAGATGTTTTTTCCTCTTCATCTTTGGCGTCCTTTCACATCCCCAATGACTCTTACTTGCCTTGCGATAATCTTTCTGTATCAAGGATAACAAAATTTCCTACTCACGAGGGTGACACTTAATGTAACTGGTACCTACAGTCTCTTAAGCTTAACTTTGCTTACATTACTTGCTTTAGGGAAGCGTCTTCCAGAATGACCATTCTCTGATTTTCTCCTGAATCTTCTTCTGTTCTCCATTCTACTACCGCTGGAACGAAATCTAAAATTCTCATGAGGCCGACTATATCAAATCTCCCAGTCCCTAATTTATGTTTAGTTTATCTTGTTCGCCAATCCATATTGGTTTCTATTATTCAGGGGTTTTAACTTTTCCTTCAGGTAGTCGCACTGGAGTCACGAACTTGTTTCTTGAAATGAGGATATGACTTTATGGACTATCTCTTTTGTTGTCTCAGAGCCTATCAACTCTTGTCATTTCCTTTACTTGACTATAGATTCTGTAATACTGTCATCTTTTTGATCTACCATTGTCATCCACGTATCATATCATACTCATAATGCATCATTAACTCTTTTTTATTTCCTGCTAACATTTATGCGTACCACTTTATTCTGAAAACTCGAACAAGACATTCTTTTGCTTTCAGCTTCCCTTTGCTCCATCCAGTGGCTCTTCAAGTTGCTTAACGTTCTTGCTTTACTATGGACGCGAGCCACACTAAGGTAGTATATATCGCCTCAAGGCTTATAGTTCATGTCTTTGTAGTACTTATATCTGGCTGCACTATTTTAGAGTGTACCATCTGTGTGTCTCATAAAGAGATCTATTAGAACATTTGCAATATCCTTCGGAAATGTCAACTGACGAAAACAATTCATCCATCATATCTTCTTATACTACTTCTGTTAACCCCCATAGGGCATATCTGAAATGGGTGCGACCAATTATATATACCTCTGTTACTATTGAATATAACTCAAAAAGCTTATGTTTCTCTGCCTCAATTATAAACGATGTTAACCTTTATTAACTGGGTACCTTGTACCCTTTTTCACCTTGCTCCTTTTACTTACTGAAACTTGTACTTATCTTCCTAATATCTCATTGTCCTTCACCATAAAGATGGATAGGCGTTCTTGACTTAAGGCTTCTTATAAGAAAGATTGCACCTTTCAGTACACCCATGATCTGCTAAAAACCTCACATTTACTTATCGCAGGCATCATACAAAAATTCAATTCCTCTGACTCGGCTTTTTCTCAACTATCTCTCTTTCCAACCTTCTTTCCGGATATAGGTATCGTCTTATTACAAATAGAATAGAATTACAAAATTTGAATTCTAATAAGTGAGATCTACCACACGATCTAGAGTAATAAAAAAGAGTGACAGTCCTAAATGCCCTGTATCCTCCTGCTTATAAGTGTGGTGCACGACACACCCATAAACAAGACTACTAGACACGGCTCGTAGCCTCCCTAGGACAGAACTGCTCTGATACCACTTTTGTCACGACCCAAACCGATGGGCCGCGACGGGCACCCGATACCTTACTCGACCGAGTACCAACGTAATGTATCTTTCTTATTACATTATTGTATACACGTGACATACGGGCCTAATAGGCCAACATAATCATTTACAAACTCAAAACATAGGCCGACAAGGCCATACAATCTTTCACGTATACGACTATGTCAACAAGCCTCTAAGAGTACATAAATGTAATAAAGGTCGGGATAGAGTCTCGCCATACCAAACAATACCCGTCTAAATCATAATAACCAAACAAGCGACTCCGAAGCAAATGGAGCGCACCAAAATCTTCCGCTGAGCTGATAGCCTAATTGGAGGGCTCTCGGCCTGACTATCGGGACTTGCAGGCATGAAACACAAGGTCCCCAAGAAAAAGGGATGTCAGTACGAATAATGTACCGAGTACGTAAGGAACATAATGTACATAAGAGACATGGAAGAAATATAGAGAACATGACTCAACCTGTAAGTTTGAATAACTTTGTAAATCATAAATCACTTTTAGCAGCATGCATATGCGTATTAAAGTCATGTCGTGCATAGATATATGTTTCATAATATCATCAGCCTCTGAGGGCATCCGATCATATCATATCGGCCACTGTGGGCAAAATGATCATCGTATACCAGCTGATCAGATGGTGGTGCGTATATAACGCCATAACCTTTTGCCATATCCCATATACATATACATACATATATATGCGTATATAATGCCGTTTGAATCATATATACATATATATATATATATATATATATATATATATATATATATATATATATATATATATATATATATATATATATATATATACGCGTATATAACGTCGTTTGAATCATATTTCAGCCACTGTGGGCAACATCATCACCATATACCAGCTGATAAGGTGGTGGTGCGTATATAACGCCGTAACCCTTTTCCCATATCCCATATACATATATTTACATATATACGCGTATATAACGCCATATGGTCATGTTTCAATGCACATGTATGAAATGCATTAAAAGTACGTAATAATCTCAACATTCCTTCCGAATAAACTTTTCAATCTGCGTATTATTCTGAGCCCCATGAACAGAAAATAATAATAATTCTCATGGGGAATCAAGAATATAGACACCCCTACTATTTCTATGAATAGAGTAATTTATAGAAACTGTGAATTTGCTCGTTTCTTCAGTATAATTTGGACCATGCCAAAAGAAAGAAGGGATAGCCTTAACATACCTGGGGTAGGAAAAACTCCGTATAATATTCTTGGCGAAGATTTCACCGTAGTCTTTAGAACCAAAAAATTTCGATGGAATGAAGCTTCTATATTTGAACGAAATAGGCTTCTGCGTCTTTGAAGTTGTTTGAACGAATTTTAAGCCTCTATTGTTGAAATATTCAAACCAAGAAGGATAGAATATTACTTTAGGATAGTTAACATTTTTGGTTCTTCTTTTCTTTCAAATATGGAAATGTAACAAGACTTATAAGCTTATGTATTTGAATGGAAAAAGCTTCTTTGAATGCTTGTTGAATTGGAAAGAGGGTTATATGATTTCTATCTCTATTTTTAAGAGATTTTATGTCTTATTCCTAAGAAACTAAAAAGACCAAGACTTTTACTCATTAAAGTATTCATTTCCTAGGTAGCCACCTCATCATATAATGACTAAGAGTCATTTCTTAGTTTGTGGTTGTTTGCCACGTTTTGGGCTTGAATTTAATCTTTATCTCATTTCTTTTTAATTAACTAGGTAATATCCTGCTATCCGGTAATTAACCAATTACCCGTATAATTAAGAATTATCTTAAATTACCTAAAAATACTACTCATTTTAATATATGTTATACATTATAATACCGTGGTTATATGGTACCTTGTATGGAACTAGTCCATAAATACGGGGTATTATAGCTTAGATCGTATTTTACCCCAAAATATCGAATTTTGACGAAATTCATTTTCTTTGATTCGCTCACCTTCTTACCTCCATGAATTTACTTATCACTTGTCTGAAATAGTACAATACTTATAATCCCCAAGTAATCTTTTTTTCCTTGGACTAATGTCAATTACCTTACGACAAATTCAATGCACTATACTACATGGTGCAATATCGTCGTAATTTAATACTGCGAAGCAAAATATCGACGTAATATTCCAGGGCGTAACAGTATAGGATCGCCTAGAGGATAGGACAGGTGGCGTATAGGCTGGAGTTTCCCCCTGAGATGTCATTAGTGCACTCGGTGTTTCATGTGTCCATATTGAAGAAGGTAGTTGGAGATCCATCTGCCATCGTACCGGTTGAGACTGTTGAAGTTAAGGAAGAGTTGTCATATGAAGAAGTTCCCGTCGTTATTCTTTATAGGTAAGTTCGTAGGTTGAGAAACAAGGAGATTTCTTCGGTTAAAGTGTTATGGCGGAGTCAACAAGTCGAGGAAGCCACGTGAGAAGCGAAAAGTGAAATGAAAGAAAACTACCCTCATTTGTTTGAATAAGTCAAGTAGTGGTTTTGAAGATTTGCTATCTTTAGGCAAATGTATTTTGTGTCTTATTTTGTGCAAGAAACACCCCACTTCCCTATCTTCCTTCCTCATGTGATTTTTTCAACCTTGTGCCATATTTGTGGGTATTGTGTTAGTTGAATTATGTGCAACCTATTGAAATAACAGAGTTATATGAAATTCGTTGTGTTATCTGCACTTTGTACAACTTCTAAAGTAGATGAAATCATGTGGAACTTGTTCAAATATGTTTCGGGGGCCCTCTGACAGGTGGATAGGCCTATTTACAGAGGAAACTCTGGCAAAATTTTCAGAAAATATCGGAGTTAGTGAAAATTGGGAGGGGGCTTAGTGTCTTTGTGTTTTCTTACCCAAAGTGACTCCTCGAGTCCTCATTCGAGGACGAATGATTTTAAGTGGGGGAGGATGTAAAGACCCGTAAATTTTCTTGACTAAAAACAATGCCCGGGTAGGTACCCATATTGTTATATCCGTAGTAAATCTTAAAAATGGACCCTTTATGGAGTAAAAAGTACCCCGGGACTTAAAAGATAAAATTTTCCAGAGTTGTACAGATCTGCGGTCCACTATGCGATCGCAGATCAGGTATGCGGACCGCATAGTGGTCGCATACCTGGCCAGCTGCTGTCCAATTTGAGGACAACTATGCGGCCCAAGATGCGATCGCATTTTGGGAATGTGGACCGCATAGATGTCGCATCCTTGCACCTCCATTTTTGCGAAGGAGTGTGTCACATAACATGTATGCGGAACACATAGTGGTCGCATACCTGCGCAGTCCGATTCCCATTTTGGCCCATTTGAGGGCCATTTATGCGACAGGAATGCGGACCGCATAGCCGCATTCCTAGTCGCATTTCCTGCTTCGGGGCTTCTAATTTTTGATGTTAAAACCCGACCCCCAGTTTTATAAAACACCAATCCCCTTTATTTTTAACAACTATCTTATTAAAATAGAGAGAAGTGAGAGTGGGTTATAATGATAGAAGTACCCATCTTCCCCAAGTTGATCCTCCATCTCTACTCAGGCCTGGAACTAATCGAGTAGTCTTCATCTTCTTCACCATAAGAGGTAAGTCTTCACCCCATTTCCCCAAATTTTCAAATTTTTGTTAGAATAGAACACACATAGGTTGGTTCTTGAAGATGAGAGTTAAGACCTTGCATGCATGTGAATAATCTACCATAATCTAGCAACGGGAAGCAAGTTAGGGCAATCTTTCACTAAAAAGGGGTTAGTTAATCTAAAGGACCACATAGTAGTTGATAAAATGCCCAAATGAGTTCAAGGTTCCTAACTCTAAGTTTGAATGTGTCACATTGTAAATTAGATTGAGGGCGTTAGAAGGTCCGGTGATTTTGGATAAAAATTATAGAGAAATTCCAACTCGAGGTATATATGGCTAACTCTAATCCTCATAGGATAAACCCATTGGGCTCACTTTTCGGGTATAATTCTCTTGTCGGATATCTATGGAATTTATGTGTTCTATGTGCCTAATTGAGGAATTTTTGCTTCTATGTCATTCCATGCTAATACCATATCGTTGTGCTACTTGAGTATATGAGTTGTGATCATTATATTCCTTCTTCTACTATGTGTGTGATCCTTGCATATGATGGGTGTGGTAATTATGAAATACTAGAATGGTACGAAATGTGAATCAAAAGTTGCTATGATATAAAATGTGGGTAAAGAGATGGTAATGATGTGAAATGCGAAACATGAGGTTGATATGTTGTGAAACGTGAATTAATGGAATGGATGATTATGGAATATGGATTAAAGGATGAATTGTTGTGAAATGTGAATCAAAGGATTCTAATGATACGAAAAACAAATCAAAGAACAATATGTGTTGGGGATCAAAAATGTTAAAAATGATGTAAGTGATCTAAAACACCCATAATTGTACCAGGAGAATGTCCTAGGGTTGAGAAGGCCTATCCGGTCTGGCTAGGATCGGACTACATGACGTACACATGGATGACTTGATATTGTGATATGATTATGATTTGATGATGATTATTGTCCTCACTGTTTACAGTTGAGATGGCCTAGCCGATCGAGCAGAGATCGGACTCAGTGTGCTATCACCAGCCACGGTGTTAGCCTAGCCGATTCGGGCAGAGATTGGACTACGTGAGAACAAGCCACGGTGGTTATATGTGATGTGATTGAAATTCGGACCTCACCTAGGATGGCTTAGCTGATCGGGCAGAGATCGGACTTCGTGTGACAACGACACGGTGGATCAGTAATAATAATAACAAGATGAACTTAAAAGTGCATTAACCAAAAGATGGAAAAACGGGATGAGAGGTGTGGTAACTCTTGTTTGTGTTTTTCCTTGACTCGGTGTATTGTTGTATGATGCCTCTATTTGTGTTAAATGTTGGTGTTTATCCTATCTAGAGTAGGCTTGTTCATACACACTAGTGTTATTCAATGGTACTAACGTCTTTTTTGTCGGGGGCGCTACATCTTTTAAATGGATGTAGGTGGTTTTGTAGCAGGTAGCGCCGATCGCCGATAGTGGTGCCTTTCCTTCCATCTCTTCAGCAGTCTTGGTGAGCCCCACTTCCTCTCGGGGCTGTGTGTAAATCCTGTTTATTCATTTTGTTTATGTCATTCCTTTTTAGGTATAGTCGGGGCCTTGTTAGCGGCAAGTCTATGTATTCTTCTCCGCACTCTTAGAGGCTCCGTAGACACTATGTGGGTTGTAAACATATTTTGGGTAGTTGTTGTACTTACTCGTAATTGTTGTCCCGTATCAGAAAGGTTGTACTTAGTATGTATGTTTTGGTAAGATCTAATGTTGAAAATGTTAAAATAAGAAAGGGATTTATGTTGTAAATGCATGCTTGATTCTATTTTGCTGTTTCACATATAAAACGTACATTATGAACACGGGGAAATGCGTTGGGTAGGAAAGGAAATCCAGGTCTGCTTGACCGGGTTCATCCGGTTGGGCGCCGGTCTTGTCTCTCGGTTTTGGGGCATGACAAACTTGGTATCAGAGCCTACGGTTTTAGAAGTGTCGTAGGATGTCTCGGAGCCGTGTCTAGTAGAGCCCTTCTTATCGGTGTGTTGTCGACCACATCTATAATTAGGGAGCTGCATGGACATTTAGGAAAATACCCTTTATTGTTATTCTGTATCGTGCGATGTGGTGGAAGGTTAGGTTGTCTATCTCTACTTCGTGCATTGTTCCAATTTTCAGTAAATGGCACCCAAGAAGAGAGCCCGACTCGGCCTAGAGGTCAATGCCACCCCGGGAGTGGTCGTAAATTCCTTATCTGATGGTGCGGGTGAGAATGATTCCCCGACCCGGAATCTGCCTGACTCTTCCATCCCAGGCCAGGCTACTCCTATTCCTGCTCCAGCGGAGGGTGCTACAGTCCCTCCCGCTGATGTTCCTGATCCTTCCTCAGTCCCAGCTTTCGGTCCCGGTATTTCTGATGGGGACCTTAGGGGAGCCATCCAGATGTTGACTCAGCTAGTGGCCTCCCAGGCCCAAGGATCAAGTGTTGCCCCTACGTCCTCTAGTGAGCAAGGGGATTCATCAGGTTCCAGGGTCAACCAGTTTCTGCGGCTAGCCCCTCCAGAGTTCACAGGCACCGACCCGGAGGCCGACCCTCAAGATTTTATAGATGAGATGTACAAGACTCTTCGGGTTATGAAGGCTACAGAGACAGAGGGGGTTGAGTTAGCTTCCTATCGTTTGAGGGGAGCAGCGTATTTGTGGTTTGAGATGTGGGAGAATTCCTGTGGGGAGGGGAGCCCCCCGGCGAGGTGGGATGAGTTTGTAGGTACTTTCATGGATCATTTCTTGCTTGCCGAGACTATGGCATCCCGCACTACACAGTTTGAGGTCCTCAAGCAGGGCAACATGAGTGTGTGGGAGTATCATATGGAGTTCGTGCGCTTGTCCAAGTATGTTGTCCACATGATGCCGACTATGGAGGCAAGAGTTCGCCGGTTTGTTCAAGGCCTTCATCCCTTGGTTATTAATGAAGCTGCTACAGCTGCTCTGCATTCAGATATGAACTATGGGAAGATTGTAGGATTTGCCCAGGCTACGGAGGCTCGAAAATTGAAGATAAAAATGGAGAGAGAGAGAGTAGTAGTAGAACACGGTCGGCGGGCAGCCATGGGGGTTCTTTTGGAGGAGGGAGACAAGTTCCTGGGAGAGGGTCATCAGGACCATCCCAGTATCATGCTCAGTCATCAGCTAGTGCCCCGCCACCAGGGTGTCACCATCATCATCAGCATGGAGGTCGTTTTGGGGCCAGTTCTGGCGATAGGGGGTTCCAACAGCCAGGCCGTTTAGGTGGGAGATTCCAGCAGTAGCAGAGGGGCCCATGCCCTAAGTGTGAGAGGTTTCATACTGGGCCCTGTTATCTAGATCGGCCAGTATACTATGGTTGTGGGGTGAGGGGTCATATTCATAGAGATTGCCCTTCATTCAGCCAGGGTGCAGGATGGGGTGCCGCCCAGCCATCTAGTTCTTCAGTTGCTACATCTTCAGCACGCCCACCAGCCCGAGGCCCTTCAGCACCAGCAGGGCGTGGTGCAGCCAGGGGTGGTGCCCGAGGTCGGAGAGGACCCAGTCGGCTCTATGCTTTGAGTGGTCGCCAGAGTGCGGAGGATTCTCCAGATTTTTTCACATGTATTCTGACTATTCAAACACATGATGTTTATGCTCTTATTGATCTCGGGTCTTCTTTGTCATATGTTACTCCATTTATTGCTTCACGTTTTGGGATAGAACCCGAACAGCTTCATGAGCCGTTCTCCGTGTCAACTCCTCTTGGTGATTCTATTACGGTCGTACGAGTCTATAGGAATTGTGTTGTCACGGTGTGTGTTCGGGATACCACGACCGATCTTATTGAGCTAGGAATGGTAGATTTTGATGTGATTATGAGGATGGATTGGCTCTACTCATGCTTTTCTAAACTCGACTGCCGAGCCAGAATTATGAGGCTTAAGTTTCCTAAGGAACCAGTTATTGAATGGAAGGGGAATGATGTTGTTCCAAGAGGCAGGTTTATTTCCTACCTTAAGTACTCGAAGATGATCAGGAAGGGGTGTATCTACCACTTGTTCCGGGTTGTGGACACCACTTCAGAGGTGCCTGCTCCCGAATCCGTGCCTGTTCTGAATAAGTTTCTTGAGGTTTTTCCGGATGAGCTTCCTGGGGTCCCACCTGATAGAGAGATTGATTTCGGGATTTATGTATTTCCAAATACGCAGCCAATATCTATTCCACTCTACCGAATGGCGCCGGCAGAATTGAGAGATCTAAAAGAGCAATTGAAGGATCTATTAGAAAAGGGTTTCATTAGGCCTAGTGTGTCGCCTTGGGGCGCACCATTTTTTTTGGTCAGAAATAAGGATGGATCGCTTCGGATGTGTATTGATTATCGGCAGCTCAACAAGGTCATCATCAAAAACAAGTACCTATTACCTCGGATAGATGATTTGTTCGACCAATTGCAAGGTGCTAGGTTCTTCTCAAAGATTGATTTACGGTCCGGGTATCATCAGTTAAAGATCAGGGAGCAGGATATTCCTAAGACCGCCTTTAGGACTCGTTATGGGCACTTCCAATTCTTGCTAATGTCTTTTGGTCTAATCAATGCCCCATCAGCTTTTATGGATCTTATGAATCGAGTTTTCAAACCGTTTCTTGACTCCTTTGTGATTATCTTCATTGACGATATCCTTGTTTATTCGCGAAGTCAAGAAGATCATGCTAATCACCTTAGGGCAGTTCTGCAGACTCTTCATCAGCACCAGTTGTACGCAAAGTTTTCAAAATATGAGTTTTGCCTAGAATCAGTCACCTTTTTGGGCCATGTTGTTTCCAGGGAAGCGATTCGGGTTGATCCCCAAAAGATTGCAGCGGTAAAGGATTGGCCCGGACCAACGACCCCGACAGAGATTCGTAGTTTCTTGGGTTTAGCTAGGTATTATAGGAGGTTCGTGGAGGGATTCTCTACCCTCGCCTCCCCATTGACTAAGCTGACGCAGAAAGCGGTTAAGTTCTAGTGGTCCGATGCTTGTGAAAGGAGTTTCCAGGAATTAAAATCAAGATTGACTTCGGCGCCAGTATTGTCCTTGCTAGAAGGTGCAAAGTGGTTTGTGGTGTACTGTTATGCTTCGAGGGCTGGTTTGGGATGTGTGTTGATGCAATGTGGTAAGGTAATAGCGTATGCTTCAAGACAGCTCAAGAATCACGAGAAGAATTATCCGACGCATGATTTGGAGCTCGCAGAAGGTGTGTTTTCATTAAAAATCTGGCGGCATTATCTTTATGGGGTCCATGTGGACGTGTTCACAGATCACAAAGGTCTTCAGTATTTTTTCAAACAGAAGGAATTGAACTTAATGCAGCGGAGATGGTTGGAATTCTTCAAATATTATGATATGAATATTTTGTACCATCCACGAAAGGCGAATGTAGTGGCTGACGCTCTTAATCGGAAATCCATGGGTAGCTTGGCTTATTTGGAAGCAGGTCAGAGGCCTTTGGCTCAAGAGGTTTCCCAGTTGGCCAGTCTGGGAGTCTTTCTTTCGGCCTCAGATGAAGGGAATGTTGTGGTGCGCAATAGAGCGGAGTCTTCACTTGTAACGGAATTCAAGGAAAAGCAAATCAGGGATCCAACATTGGCGCAGTTGAGAGAGGCGATTCTGAATCACAAGACTACAGCATTTTCACTCGGCAATGATGACGGTGTCTTGCGATGCCAAGGGAGGCTATGTGTTCCAGACGTGGATGACCTTCGAGAGAGAGTAATGGCGGAGGCTCACAATTCTAGATATTCCGTACTCCCAGGTTCTACAATAATGTATCACGATCTCAAGGAGATTTATTGGTGGAATAGTAAAAAGAGGGGTGTGGCGGACTTTGTGGCTAGGTGTCTAAATTATCAGCAAGTGAAGGTCGAGCATCAGAGGCCTGGTGGGTTGGCGCAGCTTATGGAAATACCAACATGAAAATGGGAGATGATCAATATGGACTTTGTCAATATGGACTGTGTGGTGGGGTTACCCCGCACTCCGCGTAAGTTCGACTCAATTTGGGTGATAGTGGATCGGCTCACGAAGTCAGCGCATTTCTTGCCAGTAAAGTCCACGGATACTGCAGAACAGTATGCTCAGTTATATATCAAGGAAATAGTCATACTCCATGGCACTCCAGTATCTATTATTTCGGATCGAGGGGCCCAGTTCGCAGCTAACTTTTGGAGGAAATTCCAACAAGGTTTGGGTACGCAGATAAATCTCAGCACAGCATTCCACCCACAGACTGATGAGCAAGCAGAGCAGACAATTCAGACACTTGAAGACATGTTACGAGCTTGTGTGCTTGATTTTAAGGTAGTTGGGATGATTACTTGCCGCTTATAGAGTTTGCTTACAACAACAGTTTTCATGCTAGTATTCAGATGGCCCCATTTGAGGCATTGTACGGAAGAAGGTGTAGATCTCCAATTGGATGGTTCAAGGTTGGAGAGGCGGAACTACTAGGACCGGATCTTGTACATCAAGCTATGGAGAAGGTTAGAGTCATTTCGGAGAGGTTAAAAACTGCTCAGAGTCATCAGAAATATTATTCGAACGTTCGCCGTAGGGACTTGGAGTTTCAAGTAGATGATAAGGTATTCTTGAAGGTATCTCCCATGAAGGGAGTGATGCGGTTTGGAAAGAAGGGGAAGTTGAGCCCACGGAATTTCGGACCGTATAGGATCACCTAGAGGATAGGACAGGTGGCGTATAGGCTGGAGTTGCCCCCTGAGATGTCATTAGTGCACTCGGTGTTTCATGTGTCCATGCTGAAGAAGGTAGTTGGAGATCCATCTGCCATCGTACCGGTTGAGACTGTTGAAGTTAATGAAGATTTGTCATATGAAGAATTTCTCGTCGCTATTCTTGATAGGTAAGTTATTAGGTTGAGAGACAAGGAGATTGCTTCAGTTAAAATGTTATGGCGGAGTCAACAAGTCGAGGAAGCCACGTGGGAAGCGAAAAGTGAAATGAAAGAAAAATACCCTCATTTATTTGAATAATTCAAGTAGTGGTTTTGAAGATTTTCTATCTTTGGGAAAATGTATTTTGTGTCTTATTTTGTGCAAGAAACACCCCACTTCCCTATCTTCCTTCCTCATGTGATTGTTTTCAACCTTGTGCCATATTTGTGGGTATTGCGTTAGTTGAATTATGTGCAACCCATTGAAATAACGGAGTTATGTGAAATTCGTTGTGTTATCTGCACTTTGTACAACTTCTGAAGTAGCTGAAATCATGTGGAACTTGTTGAAATATGTTTCGGGGACCCTCTGATAGGTGGATAGGCCTATTTACAGAGGAAACTCTGGTAAAATTTTCAGAAAATATCGGAGTTAGTGAAAACTGGGAGGGGGCTGGTGTCTTTATGTTTTCTTACCCAAAGTGACTTCCTGAGTCCTCATTCGAGGACGAATGATTTTAAGTGGGGGAGGATCTAAAGACCCGTAAATTTTCTTGACTAAAAACAATGCCCGGGTAGGTCCCCATATTGTTATATCTGTAGTAAATCTTAAAAACGGACCCTTTATGGAGTAAAAAGTACTCCGGGACTTAAAAGATAAAATTTTCCAGAGTTGCGCAGATCTGCGGTCCACTATGCGATCGCAGATCAGGTATGCGGACCGCATTGTGGTCGCATACATGGACAGCCTGCTGTCCAATTTGAGGACAGCTATGCGGCCCAAGATGCGATCGCATTTTGGGAATACGGACCGCATAGTTGTTGCATCCTTGCACCTCCATTTTTGCGAAGGAGTGTGTCGCATAACAGGTATGCGGACCGCATAATGGTCACATACCTGGGCAGTCCGGTTCGCATTTTGGCCCATTTGAGGGCCATTTATGCGACAGGAACGTGGACCGCATAGCCGCATTCCTGACCGCATTTCCTGCTTCGGGGCTTCTAATTTCTGATGTTAAAACCCGACCCCTAGTTTTATAAAACACCCCTCCCCTTATTTTTAACAACTATCGTATTAAAATAGAGAGAAGTGAGAGTGGGTTATACTAAGAGAAGTCCTCATCTTCCCCAAGTTGATCCTCCATCTCTACTCAGGCCTGGAACTAATCGAGTAGTCTTCATATTCTTCACCATAAGAGGTAAGTCTTCACCCATTTCCCTAAATTTTCAGATTTTAGTTAGAATAGAACACACATAGGTTGGTTCTTGAAGATAAGAGTTAAGACCTTGCATGGATGTGAATAATCTACCATAATCTAGCAATGGGAAGTATTCTAGGGCAATCTTTCACTAAAAAGGAGTTAGTTAATCTAAAGGGACACATAGTAGTTGATAAAATGCCCAAATAAGTTCAAGGTTCCTAACTCTAAGTTTGAATGTGTCACATTGTAAATTAGATTGAAGGCGTTAGAAGGTACGGTGATTTGGATAGAAATTATAGAGAAATTCCAACTCGAGGTATGTATGGCTAACTCTAATCCTCATAGGATAAACCCATTGTGCTCACTTTCCGGGTATGATTCTCTTGTTGGATATCTATGGAATTTATGTGTTCTATGTGCCTAATTGAGGAATCTTTGCTTCTATGTCATTCCATGCTAATACCATATCGTTGTGCTACTTGAGTATATGAGTTGTAATTATCATATTCCTTCTTCTACTATGTGTGTGATCCTTGCATATGATGGGTGTGGTAATTATGAAATACTAGAATGGTACGAAATGTGAATCAAAAGTTGCAATGATATGAAATGTGGGTAAAGAGATGGTAATGATGTGAAATGCGAAACATGAGGTTGAATTGTTGTGAAACATGAATTAATGGAATGGATGGTTATGGAATATGGATTAAAGGATGAATTGTTGTGAAATGTGAATCAAAGGATTCTAATGATATGAAAGACGAATCAAAGAACAATATGTGTTGGGGATCAAAAAGGTTAAAAATGATGTAAGTGATCTAAAACACCCATAATTGTACCAGGAGAATGTCCTAGGGGTGAGAAGGGCTATTCGGTCTGGCTGGGATCGGACTCCATGTCGTACACATGGATGACTTGATATTGTGATATGATTATGATTTGATGATGATTATTGTCCTCATTGTTTACAGTTGAGATGGCCTAGCCGATCGGGCAATGATCGGACTCCGTTTTGTGCACAAGCCACGGTGTTATCCTAGCCGATTCGGGCAGAGATAGGACTCCGTGAGAACAAGCCATGGTGGTTATATGTGATGTGATTGAAATTGGGACCTCACCTAGGATGGCTTAGCCGATCGGGCAGAGATCGGACTCCGTGTGACAACGACATGGTGGATCAGTAATAATAATAATAAGATGAACTTAAAAGTGCATTAACCAAAAGATGGAAAAACAGGATGAGGGATGTGGTAACTCTTGTTTGTGTTTTTCCTAGCCTCAGTGTATTGTTGTATGATGCCTCTATTTGTGTTGATTGTTGGTGTTTATCCTATCTAGAGTAGGTTTGTTCATACATACTAGTGTTATTCAATGGTACTAACGTCCCTTTTGTCGGCGACGCTATATATTTTTAATGGATTTAGGTGGTTCTATAGCAGGTAGTGCCGATCGCCGATAGTGGTGCCTTTCCTTCCATCTCTTCAGCAGTCTTGGTGAGCCCCACTTCCTCTCAGGGATATGTGTAAATCATGTTGAGTCATTTTGTTTATGTCATTCCTTTTGAGGTATAGCCAGGGCCTTGTTAGCGGCAAGTCTATGTATTCTTCTCCGCACTCTTAGAGGCTTCGTAGACACTATGTGGGTTGTAAACATATTTTGGGTTGTTGTTGTACTTACTCGTAATCGTGGTCCCGTATCAGAAATGTTGTACTTAGTCTGTATGTTTTGGTAAGATCTAATGTTGAAAATGTTAAAAGAAAAAAGGGATTTATGTTGTAAACGCATGCTTGATTCTATTTTTTTGTTTCACTTATAAAACGTACATTATGAACACGGGGAAATGCGTTGGGTAGGAAAGGCAATCCAGGTCTGCTTGACCGGGTTCATCCGGTTGGGCACCGATCTCGTCCCTCAGTTTTGGGGCGTGACAGAACAAATTCGAAGTGTTGTTGGGAAATAGGCCCAATAGGCATATCCAAAGGCTACGGCCAAACTTAAGCGGTTCGGAGAATCCGAATCCCGCAATAAAAACAGGCCTTCGAATTCTTTGAAAACCGGTTTAAAAAGGCTACCCTCGGCAAAATAATCAAAAGGGCTTCGATAAAATCATCCCTCGAAAAACCTTAAAATTTATCAAATTATCCTAACACAAACTTGTGCTAAGGCACAAAAAGCAAAGGGATTTCGATCAACATTAAACCCTCAAAAAATCCAATGGGTAAAGAATACATTCTAAGGCATAAGAAATTTTTACTTAGGCTTTAAGCCAAAAGCGGGAAAAATAGCCATCCTTTAGAGGCCATATCGGCCCAATTTAAAGAGACTAAGGGACTATACATTTAGAGTTCGAGATCGTGTTCTAACTCAGTTCGAACCTAAGGGTTCCACTATTTCAAGCTCGAACAAAAACTCACTCGACTACGGCTCGAGGATTCATCATTACTCAATACAAACCTTAAGGGGTCTGTTGTTGTAAGTTTGAGCCTTACTCGAACTCGACTATTGCGACTTCGATCAAGCCACCAAAATCTTGAACATATTGTTCAAAGCATAAAATTGCGCTAAAATTTCACAAGGCACAAAGCATGTTTGAAGACGAAATTTGAGAAGGCATTCAAAAGAGAAATTTCTTTACATATATGGAAAAGAATATGTAAAAGGGACCGAAAAGGGTCTTACAAAAGAAAAAAGGAAAAAGAAATCCTAACGATGTCCGGGGTTGATTTCTTCCTCGGGGACAGCTTCTCCTTCAGGTCCCTCGCCATTATAAGACCCACCTCGGCTACCTTCATCATCATCATCTTCATCGTCGGAGGAGGCAAGCAACCTAGCATCGGCTTCAAGAACCTTAGCTTGAGCTGTCTCCTCGGAGAGGTCAAAACCTTGAGCATGGATTTCTTCGAGGGTCTCCCTCCGAGATTGGAACTTTGCCAAATCATTACTCCACCTCACTCAATCAGAGGCCTCCCTCAGCTAAGTTTGGGCAGCCTCGGCATCAGCCATGTACATGGCTATAGACTTGTCAGCCAAGACCTTCGTCTTTTCGACCTCCGCCTTGGCCTCAGCAAGCTCGGCCTCGAGCTCTTCGATCCTTTTGGCCTGGGATGAGCTGTTCTTTTTAGTGCTCCGAAGTTGAACTTCGGCCGATGAAAGTTTGGCGAGGAGGCCTCTTTTTCTGCAGCAAGGTGGTCCATGTTCTCCTTCCACTGATCACAGTCAGCTCTAACTTGATCGACTTCCCCCCGGAACAGCTTGATCCTTTCAATCTTTTGCTGCAACTGAGATATTGAAGTATTAGCCTCCACCCTTGGATCAAGTCCATACTTTTTCAAAAGGATAGTTACCAGCTCATTCAGCTCGGTCTCATCCTTACAAACCTTGGAAAAATCAGCTCGAAGGCCCCTGAGCTCTTCAATCTTCTGCCCGCAAAGGAGCTTTAAAGCATTCCTCTCCTCCGAGGTTTTCTGGAGCTCGGCCTCACATTGGCCCAGGTCGGACCGAGACTTGGTAAAGTCCTGTACAAGAAGAAAGATATAAGTCAAACTTAAAGAAAGAAAAAGAATAAGAGGAGTTAAAATAACTAATGCTTACCCAAGATAGGAAACGTTGAGCCTCTTCGAAGAGGATGGAAGCATCATTAAGGTCGGAGGCATCATCGACCCCAGTAAAGCAATCCCGAAAGGGATCCCCTTCACCAGAGACTCTGCCTATGTCGGGGTCTTCATGTCCCAATCCTCTCTTATTTCCTCCTTAGAGTAAGTCGGCAGAGAAGACGAATGACCTGTTGTCATTGCCCCGAGCAAGTCACTCGGGGCACTCTGATCGTCCCACGGGGTTTCAGAACCGGTTCCATTCAATATGTTTGTGGATGGTTGTTGGTTGATTTCCCAATGCACACGCAAGTGTACGTGGTCGACAAGTAATATAGGA